>JAXQGJ010000074.1:0-68262 GCA_037039655.1 Pseudozyma sp. M118-08B | reverse complement strand
CCGACTTATCAGACGAGCAAGAAGCGCTGAGCTTGAGTGTAGCTCTGTTCGCTCCTGGCTGGACGTGGGAGGACGAAGACGCAGGTTTGACACTCGATCCTGCTCAGAAGGAGCGAAGAAGAAGCTGGGACGATTGGTGGCATATCGACCAGGCTTTTTGGATCGGCAATCCATCTTCCACTACACCTTCGAATTGCAGAATCTCGATAGCAGAGAATGACATCAAGCCAGTACAGAAGTACTTCCAGCGTTCGAATCTTGAGAGAAGCCGCTTCCACCGTCGTGCTATTCCAGAAGGCTTTTACACCAACTTCAGCTTCGGATCAGGCAACAAGTGGTATGACGATGGTCGACTCGTCCATGACTACCGGTCAGCATCTAACACAGCTGCAGAAGCTGGCTTCACAGACATGGGCGTATGCATGCCCAAGCCGGACCTGCTTTACGCTGCACATCGTGACTGGAAGCAGAACAAAGAGTCGACGTTGCCAGGGATCATTTCGCTCACATGGGACTTTGATCAAGAACGTGCTTGGTCTGGGACCGCATCGCTTATCGTCGCCTGCTCCACGAAACCAGAAACAAAAGTCGTAACAGTCCCTCTCTGTTCTGCGGTTGTCAAACCTCCGGCTGACAAGGCGGGTCAATGGACAGAATGGTCATATACTCTAGTAGTGTCCTCTGACTCGATGCATGGAGACGATGCGATCGCGCCTCATGCAGTTCTCATAGCAGGCATAACTGCTGCCGTCGAGGTCGAGCTCGAACACGGCAAAATCGCACGCCGCGATCGCGGGCATGGGTGGACAAGTATCAGCCAAGTCCTGCGTCTTCGCCATACGGAAGCAGAAGGAGTGGAGCCAATTGCACTCAGTCTCGGCTTCACACGCCGTACCAACGATGCTGCGGTGCAAACATGTATCGGAGCCCTGCAATTGTCTCCCAGCCCCACGTCGCATTCGTCCACCCAGAATGTTGGAAGGCTCGAAGTCTGTCCAGTTGCAGACGTTCTGGAAACCCCGAATGCCGAGTCAACAGCTACGCACCTGCAAGCAGCAGTGCTAACATGGACTGCTCCTTCCCAGTTTTACTCCACTCTGTTTTACAATGTCTTTGTACAGGTAGTCGACACGCCAGAGACTAGAGTCTGGCTCGGAACCTCAACTCGTGAAGCAACCGCTCTTGAGTTCTGCATTCCCGCTGACCTAACCTTGCCAACGGGACTGAAAGGTCAACGGCTCGAATATGTTGTCACCTCACTGGACGTTCATCGGGAGGCCGAGATAGCTCGCGGACCAGCAATACTCGCATGAATCGTAAGCCTACCACATACATAACATCCGCGCATACAAACCTAGATACGTAGACACAATCTCTGGTCTTCTGATATATCGATCAATTTTTTCCATTCAGAGTCTGGCATGTCTTACGCTCCAATCCTAGCCTGCACCTTGGGCTCAACCCATACACCTCTCACTTTTGGCGGTGCCCTGTCGTCCTGCCTATTCGCCTGATCTCCTTGGTCGTGTTGCTCCTGGTCATCCTTCACCTCCTCACCCATCGTTGGGGAGTTGAAGTATTTAGCAAGGGTCTCAATCGTACTGAAGGGGAGATCGTATTCAAGGGCGAGTCGGTCGAGGTCTTTTTGGGATTCGCAATGTTTCCGATCGTCCAGAAGCAAGGTGATTGTGTTGGCGCTGATGCGGGACGTGCCTGTCGACTTTGCAGGTGCGTTACCAGTAGAGGTTGAAGAAGCAGAGTTAGAGAAAACGTCGGATTGGACATTGTCGAGGTTAGCCTTTTCGCGGGCTTCCAAGATGCGCAGCATTTGGTCGCCCTATATTCCAGAAGCAATGCTCATTCGTCAGTACTAGCATTCGCTTCTTGGAGCCAGACCTGCAATGAGATGTGCTTACAGGTTGATAGTTGATCGCATTCTTCGGAACCTGTACCTGTCCCAACGCAGAGAGATTTTGCATGAATTGCGGATCGTAGGCATCTCTCATGATGTCGGCTGACTTGTGTTCGCTCGACTGCTGTTGCTGTCTCTGCGTTTCTTGCTCTCTCCTTGTCGAGGCTGATGGTGCAAATTGACGACCTTGACTCGCTGCCGAGGCACCATATTCGGTAGGTGGGACTCGCCCCGTTCCTGGAGCAGGCGCCGCAGAACGTTGGGCTGGATTGGGAGAAGGCTTAGCAGCAGACGGAACGGAGCGTGAGACAGTCGAAGCTACCTCAGAGCCCAGCTTGCGGGCTGGTTTGGAGGATGACGAGCCCATGGTGAAGGGATGTGTGGAAGTGTTGACGGTGAAGGGTAGGAGGAAGGGAGGGTGCGCAAAGATGAGAGGCTTACCAAAGTGGAGGTTTGACAGCGCGAAGAAAGAAAAGCTTCGGAAGTCGGGAAGCTAAAAAGTCACAAAGGTGCGCTTTCTTCTGATTGTGGACCCTGCGTCAAAACCTGTTGTAACAGTACTGTACAGCATCGCTTCCCTTCACTCTCGCCGCCATCTTCGCCCTCTGCACACGATGCAGGCTGATACTCCGAATCCAAACGTCAACATTCTTGACGGCTTCCAGCTGAGGAAAGTGCTCGATGAAGATCCTGCACGGAAGTCAGTAAACCTCCTTGGCTCAATCACGGAGATTGTCCGTGATACATCAATCGGCATTCGGCAAGCGATTCTCATCATCGAAAAGACACATTTCTCGGAAAGCTTCCTTGAAGCACTCAAGGTCAGGTCAGTGGAGGAGCCTCCGGAAAAGCGACAGAAGACAGAAATCGATGCCGCCTACGTGCAAACGGTCGAACGCCAGATCTTCACATCTGTCCGCGACCTGGGCCAAAACGACATCTATACATGGCTACTCGCCCGGTTTGGACCTGCGATCAGGGATGCGGATGTGAAGATCACGGTCATCAACGAACCAACACAGGCTCATATCGATAAATACTCGGCGCAGCGCAAAGTCATGGTCTACGAATCACCAGAGATGTACACGGACAAAGTTCTGCCATGGATCGAGTCCTTCCCACCATCGCGTATTCAATGGGTCTACAACATCTTGGAACACAAGAAGGAAGCCGAAAGTATCCTCTACGAAGATACGGATGCGAAGAAAGGCTTCATCATTGTTCCGGACCTCAAGTGGGATCAGAAGACAACGTCAAGTTTGTACATCCAGGCGATCGTGCACAACCGCGAGCTTCGAAGTTTGCGTGACCTGACAAAAGAGCACGTCGGAATGCTGGAGAACATCAAAGCACAGGCAAGCAGGGTCGCATTCGAGAAGTACGGCCTGACAGGGCTGAAAGAGGGAGACGCGCAGGGGAATGTGAGATGCTTCTTGCATTATCAACCGAGCTACTAGTAAGTACCTTCCTCAATTCTGCTGAGACTATCCCTTTGCAGGCAACTGACAGCATACGTTCATTTGCGTTACAAATGACAGCCATCTTCACGTACACATTCTTGCGGCAAGCTTCACCTCCCATCCGGGCGCAATCGTTGGTCAAGCACATTTGCTAGACGATGTGATAGACTTGCTCAAATTAGGCGTCGACATGAAACAGCGTACGCTGGGCTACGCACTTGGGACCAACAGCAAGCTTTGGTCTGTTCTATACCCATCTTCAGACGCTGACGCTGCGCAGAATACATAGATGCCGCATGCTTCGATAGCCATCCATGACAGTACACCTCGTGATGCTGATGCTTTGTGCTGGTTTGTGTCAAGCTTAGCGACATGAAAGCGCAAAAAAATACCGGAAGTCGGAAAAAAGCTTCCAATCCTCCACACGTTTTTGAGCGGCTTCCTGCCTGTCGTGTGCGGCGAGGCTTTCCGCAGGTGTGGCTGAGTCGAGGAACAAAAAAACAAAGCGTTGAAATTGCAGAATTTTGAGCTTTTCGGAAGAAAGCGCTGTGCAGCCTCTGTGCTGCACGGTGATGGTATTATTTGTGATTCGCGGTGTCACGTTTCTTCTTGAATCCGCATCCTTCCTTTCTTCTCGTCGACGACCAACACGAGCTACCTACAAAGCTGACACATAGAGCATGGTCGAATCAACCCATCTATATGACCTGCTAGGCGTAGCGCCGGACGCTTCGTCGGCAGACATCAAGAAGGCTTACCGCAAGCAATCTCTCGCTAATCACCCAGACAAGAATCCGGATATCGACCCGCAAGTGGCCAACGAGAAGTTTGCCGAGATCAATCACGCATACGAAACCCTCTCCGATCCCGACTCTCGTGCCGCATACGACCGATACGGAGATGATGGCCCCGGTGGACCAGGTGGAGCTGGTGGCATGCCGCCAGACATGGACGACTTCCTAGCTAGCATGTTTGGTGGCGGTATGGGCGGCATGGGTGGCATGGGTGGTATGGGAGGCATGCCTCGCGGTGGTCGTCGTCCTCGTCGCACGAAAGGCGAGGATGCTATCATCGAGTACGCTGTCACACTCGCCGACCTCTACAGAGGCAAAACGGCGCATTTCAACCTCACTAAGAACGTCATCTGCACACAATGCGAGGGCTCCGGAGCCAAGCCTGGTCTCAGCGAGAAGGAGTGCGTCAAGTGTTCCGGCAAAGGGTCTGTACTCCAACAGCGAAGTATGGGCAATGGCATGATCGCTCAGTCCTACGTTGAGTGCGCTGACTGCCACGGCGAGGGTAAGAAGGTTCGCGACAAGGATCGCTGCAAGAAGTGCAAGGGCGAAAAGACGACCAGAGCGAAAGCTAAGCTCGATGTCGAGATCGAAAAGGGTATGATCGATGGTCAGCGTATCGTGTTCAAGGAAGCCGCTGATCAAGAACCAGGTGTCAAGGCAGGCGATATCTTGATCGAGCTCAAGATGCAAGAGAACGAAGCATTCGAGGTGAAGGGCTTGGACTTGATGACAACGGTGAGGTTGACGTTAGTTGAAGCGTTGCTCGGATTCTCACGGACAGCATTGACGCATCTGGATGAAAGGCATATCAAGGTGACTAGGACAAAGATTACAAGGCCCGGCGATGTCGATGTAGTGAAAGGAGAAGGAATGCCAGCATACCGCGATCGCAACCAGACAAAAGGCGACCTTTACATCCGATGGGAAGTCGACTTCCCTACCGACGCTCAGCTCGCTTCAGACCCGACGATTCGTGACGCTCTGAAAGCTGCACTACCACCAGCACGACCCGATTTGGAGACCACTACAGAAACCATCGAAGATGCGGTAGAGCCAACACCGGCCAAGATCGAACAATTCGGAAGCAATCGTGCACGCATTCCTGGTCAGGGACACATGGATGACGACGGATGGGAAGACTACGATGAAGCGGGCGGTCAAGGTCCAGGAATGCAGTGTGCTCCCAACTGATCGCAATGCAAGCAATGCGGAACCTGAGATACAAGACGATATCACACCATCACTCATTTACATGTAACACTACAACGCTGCAATCACACATCCATTATAGATCAATCTCAACATCAGGACCCTCTGGGTGTCACTTTGTCCATTCACCAGATCTACAGGCGGCCGAGCCTTCCAGCGCCAATCTCGAGGCCAATAGCAAGATGAGCGAGACGGGCGTCGACGGCGTATCCTTTGCCTTGGAAGTCTGTTGCACGGCGACAAGGAAACAGCCAAAGGTAGAAATGTGGTCAGCATAGGAAAGGTTGCTCACAAAAAAACCGATTCAAAGCGAGGACGTCAAACTTACCCTTCAAGCTTTGGTACAGCCCCTTGACGGGGACCAAGTACTTTTCGATGAATTCTCCTTCCTCTGGCTTCGCTACCGGCTCCTTGGCATCGTCACTCAACTCAATGTTGACCACCACCATCTTCATGTTTGCGCCCGTCAAACCAGGATCATTGAACATTGTTGGCGTTGTCTCCTCAATCTTGACCTTTCCACCTTCCTTGTCGGTGCCGTACCCAGTCTCTTCTTCCAACTCCCTCAATGCAGCCCGATTTGTTCCCTCGTCACCCTCCTCGCCAGCATCGATGAGTCCGGCAGGCATCTCGATACAGCTCTTTCCCACCGGTGGTCGATACTGTGAGATGAGCAGAATGTGGGGCTCCGAGGAAGGGCGGTGAATGATAGTCATGATCGCAACAGCGTCCACGTCGCCCTTGCGTGTCTTGCGGTCTGCAGATTCCCATTTGCGCTGCTTGCCAGAAGGGTCCACCCATTCAATGGCTTTGAGACCGACCCATTTAGCGTCTGCATCTTCCAATGGAATCGTCTTGAGAACTTTGGCAGATTGAGATGACATGGTGGAGTCGGATGTTGCAGCGAATGCTTGGATCTTATGCGAGGTTGCACTCGTCGAGAAGGCTCGAGATGTGGTGGCAGTGGTTGACAGCAAGCGAGAAGTGTATCGAAGGGAAGAAGTAGCTAGTGATGGCACTCTAGCAGAAAGTAGAGCGCGGCGTGCGGACATGGGATGATTGGAAAGACGGAGTCGTGAATGCAGAGCAGACGTGAGGAGAAGGATGATCAAGCAAGAAGTACAAAGCACAAGGTGATGACCTCAGAGCAGGAAAGTGACGTCTGTGCGTTGTTCTCTTCTCCACAAAAGAAGTCGCCGACTTGCAGAAACAAAAGATTCCGACCAACTAACATTCATTCTCCCGTCGAAAAAAGCGCTAAACTCAAAAGTGCGCCTTTGCGGGAAATGGTCGAGCGACCGAAACATCGAACGTCATCTTCGGTCAACGCATTCAATTCACTTACTTCTTCTCTATTCGACCACAACAAACTCGTCACCAACATCAGCAGGACTCAAACTCGACGGCGGCTATGTCGTCCCAATTCATCGGGCTCAATGTCAAGCTGACCTTGAATTCACAACCTGGCTCTTCCATTCATGCCAAGATTCTCTCAATCGATCAGGCATCCAACACCCTCACCGTTCAAAAGCAAGATGGCTCTCAAGCTGTACTCAAACGCACCGACATTGCGAGTCTAGCTGCAGCGAAGCCTGTAGAGACTGAGACGAAAGCCATCTCGACATCTCATGCCGCGAGCAATCCTCCACGAACAGATACTGCCACTCCTGTAAAGTCGCAGTCAAAAACGCAGAAGAAGCATGAGGCTGCTTTACCAACCAAGCCAACAGCAGGCCCTGCTTTTGTGGACCCGGCCATCATGTCCTACAACCGCTCCAACGATGCTCCCCAATCTACAGCCGGGCAGAGTCACGCACAGCACCTATCGGCACCTCTAGCCGGCTCTGACCCCGCTGGCTCGCGTTCGTCCACTCCCTCACGCTCACCCCGTCCAACACCAAAGTCAGCAAAGAAGAAGCAACCGCAAACACCAGCATCTCGAGGCAGCAGTCCAGCTATTCCTAATGCGGCTCTTGTGGATGAGTTCGACTTCAGTGCAGGCCTCAAAGCATTCGACAAGAAGAAGATCTGGGACGACATCCGCGCATCCGATCACACCGATCCTGCTTCGCTTCTTGTCAGTCACAATCGCATTTCAAACGGTCCAGTAGAACTTGTCAGGGGTCCCAATGGTGTCGGACCTGCCAATTCGATTTCGACGCCAGAGCGTGGCGGCAGGATCGGCGCGAAAGACGGGCAGCAGAAGTTGAGGCCAAATGAGATGGTGCTCAGTCCCTCACCTGAGCGTGTACCTTCGCCGACTCCCGCACCGGCTACTGCGGCGGCTCGGGTGGCTCCGTTGAGGCAGGCACCTGCTGCAGTGAAGAAAGACCCAGTAATGAGCGCAGTTGTTGCCCCTGCTCCCGTCAATGCCTCCAACAAGCCGACTTACGAGCAGCTCGAGGAAAGGATTCGAAAGCTCGAGGCAGAACTTGCGCTTGCAAGGAGGCGTAATGTGCTTTTGGAAGAGCTCGCTGGTCTTGGTCTCGGAGTCTCGCCTCGTGCTGAAGCAGCGTCATCCAACACTAGCTCGTCGCCGCCCGCCCCTGTTCAGACCGAGGCGCCAAAGATCGAGACCACCTCTGAAGCGCACGTCGATGCTGCAGTCAACGACCTCTCCGCCCTCACTCTTCAGCAGCCTACTGCACCAACCGCGATCAGCACGCAAGGGTCGCGCTCATCGACTCCAGCAGCGCTCGCGCTTGCAGCTGCAGGCTTCTCCATTTCCAGCGCTTCGCCTTCCATCAGCTCCACGCCTGCGCCATCGACTCCTCCTGCGCCCAGCTCCGATCCAGTTGAAGAGAAGGAAGAGCCTCTGTTTGGCCACATTGTCTCGTCACCCGTGCTCACCCTTCTCTTCCCGACCGCAGCCATCCAACACGCAGCCCTTGCTCGAATGGAAGCGTTTTACGAGTCCAACGGAAACTCTAAGCAGTACCTGACTCTCCAACAAGCAGCGGACGAACGCATCTGTCGTAACTATCAAGGTTTTAACTTCCCTCTCCGCCAGGGTGTCCAGGAATGGCTTGATGCCATGTACGAGGCTACCAACGGCAGCGGACAGGATGACGACGACACGTCCAAGTGGTGGACCCAACATTGTTCGTCAGAGGAGAACCAACTTTTGGATGTTCTCGTCTCCCTGGGAGCCATCTCGCCCCATGAAGGCGCCTCTTCGCGCAACGTCGATGCCGCCGAATCCGCTTCGATCACCTACATCATCTCCTGCGTCGCATCGCAAGCGCACTCTACTCTCCCGCACGAGCTCTTGCATGCGCTTTACTTCCTCTCCCCTACCTACCGCACTTTCGTCTCCCGCCAGTACGCCTCGCTCTCCACCGCATCGAAGAAAGTCATCGAGACGGACCTCGGCATGCGCAAGTACTCCCCTGCCGTCTTTGAGGACGAGTTCCAAGCTTACCTTGCTGAAGGACTAGGCACCGAGAAGGAGTTCGGTAACAAGCCTGCTACAGAATGCAAGGATATCGCGGAACAACTCAGGGCCCAGGTTGCCAAAGAGTGGAAGAAGTTAGGTCTAGATCTTGAGAGTGGCGCACAGCAGAACAAGTGGGAAGATGTGAAATGGCAGACGTTGGACAGGTATGCGGCCATGCAAAAGGTCATGAAGAAGAAGAAGGCTGCTGCTGCTGGGGCGAATGGTAGTCCGACGGCGAAGGGTAAGGGTGGAAAGAAGGGCAAGAAGTGAGGAGCGCACCTTGCAACTCCCTCGAGTCGCTGTTTCACTCCGTTCATGTGCTCTTCACAATATGTTTGCATCATGCCAGTACACATGCTATCTCGTCGATCAGCAAAAAGAGTAGCCTATAGCTGGATGCAAGCGCATGTGAAGGCATGAACCTAGTTCTCTGAGTTGATAAAGTTACAGTGTGAGTGCATGAGAATGCGTGAGGACGTTTAATCCTGAGTCTTGCTTTCCTGTGGTTCCGCTTGAGGCAACATTTCCATCGCTTCCTCTTCCTCTTCCGCTTCCTCTCTATCCTCTGTTGTCGCAAGTGGAACATGCTGGCCTCTTCCATCATCGCCTCCAACCCCTCTCGCGCCATTGCCCTTGAACAATCCCTTCAACCAACCGCCGCTCCTTCCCTGTGTCGCATAATACACTGGCACGCCGGCAGCGATAAACACCAACGCGGCCAGGCCTTCCAGTGGCGCGCTCCCAATCGGCATGAGCAACAAGAACAACGCCACTGCAGCGAACAAAATCGGTGTCCCCATCCACGTCCTATACGGCCTTACCAAGTTAGGTTCTTTGATCCGAAGAACAAGCAACCCCAGCACGGAAGCTAGGTAGAAAGTCCAACTGCAAACGCCGTAAAAGTTGACCAAGCTTGCAAAACCCGATCCTAACAAGATAAAGGCTGAGATGAGAACAAGCTGCAGAACCAATGCAGCAACCGGTGTTCCAGTCTTTCTGTTGATCTCTCCCAATCTCTCCGGCAGATAACCTTCCCTCGAAGCAGCCAAGATGAGCCTAGCAGTGGTGTAAATTTGACCATTTAACGCACCGAAGCACGAAAACGCCACCAAAAAGGCAAAAACAATCCCTCCAACCGTACCAAAAATCGCACTCCCGAAATCTAACGCTACCGTATTCGTACGCTTAACCAACTCCGCTGGCAACACGACAAAGTAACTCACCACCGCTGATAAGAAGATCATGATCACCGTAGCCAAACTAATATGGATCACCCTAGGTAGGTCTTTTTCCACCCTCTTCATTTCCCCTGCTACAAAACAGCTTTGGTCCCATCCATCAAAGGCCCATAACCCACTATAGAGTGCTAAAGCGTAAGAGGAGGGAGAAGTTGAACTGCCCGAAAAAAGGTTGGAGAGGCTGGAGAAAGCTTGTTGCGAGCTCGGACTGGTTTTGCCTCTCGCTGCCTGGACAATGGCTAGAACGGGGACGGCGGTGAGGGCGATGAGCTTGACAACGGTCGTAGCGATTTGAGTGCGCGTGCCGAGCTTGTTCGAAAAGGCATGAGCGGCCGTGATGAGGGCTGCAATTGCTACAGCAAGGAGTTTGATCGACCAACCAGGGATACCATCGAGACCGGTCTCGTGGGGATGGTCTGCGGCTTTTCCGGTAGCATGGAAGATGATACGCGCTACGTACTCGCCAAAAATGGTTGCGATGATGGCACCAGCACCGGGTTTCAGTGCGGTCAACGCCGACCAGGTGTAGAGGAAAGCCGACATGGGTCCAAACGAGTAATTGAGGTATGCTTGTGAACCGCCGTTAAGTGGGATACTTGCACCGAGCTCAGCGAATGACGATGCACCGGTCCAAGCAAGTAAGCCGGAAAGAAGCCAGATGACGATCGAAGCGCCAATGCTGCCCGTGTTGAGCGTGACTACTCCTGGTGAGGAGAAGATACCAGATCCTATCTGCACGCCGATCGTCAGTGCGATTCCGTCAATGAGTGTCACGCGGCGCTCTGCAACACGATCGCGGGAATAGTTGCGATTGTGCCGCCTTCTCCGTGATCCTGCCCCTGATGACCTCGTCGCTGAGACAGCTCCTTCAACATCCCCGTAGTCCCCTGCTAGCGTTTCATCCCCATCTCCACTCAAGCTTAGCGGTAACAAATGATCCCGGTATCCAAAAGATAGACTCTCCACGCTCGCTCGCGCAATCGCACCCAGTGTCGATCTGTTTCCATCTCTCGAATGCCGTGTATCTTCCAAGTCGTGAAGCTCTCCGTCGGCGAGTCGAGGTGCAGGTAGAGTATTCCTATCTTCAAAAACGACGAAATCGTCCTCGTCCTCGTCTTCCTCTGGTAGACGAATGCTATCTATGCTGGCTTTGCTTTTGAGTGCTTTGTTTGAATCAATGTCTGTTGAAGGTCGCAGTGCGTTCGAATGTAGCGAAGAGGGCTCGTCAGGGACGCCAGCAAGCGCAATCGCCGCGCCGACCGGGTCGGACGACATGGCAGAGCGTCACGATGACTACGAGCCTGCGCAGGACGAGATAGGTGAGGGGGACAAAGGTGGCCGAGCTATCCGCATGCAGTGTTTGACGTAAGCTTGAGTTTGTTTGCGATGCTTTGGAAGAGATGCGTGTGGGGGTGTGTTGATCTTTAAGGTTGCACAAGCACGCTGCATGTGAGTGCACGTCCAACATGCTTTGCTGCTGGCGGCGGCTATCTGTCCAGTTTAGCCGTGCACCGATTTCCGAGTTTTGCGTTAAGGGTTTTGGAGAAAAGCTTCTTTTTTCGAACAAAAAAGTTCACAAGAAACTCCACAAAAAAGCGCTTCCAGCTTTCGTTCCTCCTCCTCATCCGTCTCGACCTTCCAGCAATCGCCACCAAGCAGGACAGTAAAGATGGCACCTTCATCGTCATCGAGGAAGGCACTCGGCCCAATTAAGTCAGAACGTAACAAAGCTGCTGCGGCTGCGGGCGGTTCGAGTTTGTACCAGCAATCAGCATCGACAAGTTCGGCGTTCCATAAGAAGCGTGCTCAGGGCAAAGTTTCAGGTGCAACACCTGCAGTGGCGTCGGGCAGCAACAGGTGGGAGCGCAAGACGCATGGTGCTGCATCTAATCTTAAGCGACAAGACGGTCAGCTTTCGACCGATTCACCTCGTCGCACGGAGTCTTCTCGCCCGGCCAAACCACCAGTAGCTCGAAACGATGACCAGGAGCAGGAAGCACAGACTCCAGCAAACGACAAAGCGGAGGCCGGAGAAGACAGTGAGGAGGAGGACAGCGATGATGACGTCCGTTCAAAAACGACACTCTCGCTCTCAGGACGTGAGTTGCCTCCTCTAGCAGCACTCGTCGAAACACTGTCTCAATTCCGTTACCTTCATCGCCTCGACCTTTCCTCTATCGAAGCTTCCGATTCATCTCCCTCTGGACTCACCTCGCTCACTTGGCTCGCCAAAGCCGTCTTCCGCAGCTCCTCTTCCACCAAAGGCAAGTCTCGTGCATTCGGTGACTCGCTCACCTGGCTCAACCTCTCCTCCAATCCTTCATTCACTTCCGACTCCTGCATCGGGCTTGAAGCTCTTGAAGCGCTCTGCGTGCTCAACCTCTCGCACTGTGCATTCACCTCGCTTCCTCCTTCGATCACACCTCTGCGATCGCTTAAAGCACTCGTCTTGAACAACAACAGCATCACCTCACTGCCGACCAACTTCCCTCATCTGCCGGAACTCAACTCGCTCATCTTATCTCATAATCAGCTCACCACCCTCCCCGCATCCCTACCTGCATCCTTGCCAGCACTCAAGAAGCTTTCGCTTGGACACAACAGCTTGACGGGCAAGGAGAGTCTCCCTGACTTCTCGCTGTGTCTCAGTCTACGAGAGGTGCGCTTGAACAACAACCCGCAGTTAGGGGAGCTACCGGAAAGTGTGGCTCGATGGGGTAAAGGTGCCGATGGCAAGACTGCGCCTGGATTAGAGTTGCTCGAGTTGAAAGATTGCGGTCTGGACACGTGGGAATCGCTGTCCAAGCTGGGTGAGGCAGAGAGCGAGAAGGAGCAGCAGCCGAGGTTGAGGCGGAAAGGGTTGACACAGTTGCTGTTGAAGGGAAATGGTGTGGCAGAGATGGAAGGGTATAAGGAGAGGATTGTGGAGGTGCACCCGACGCTCAGAGTTCTGGATAATGAGAGGCTGCAGCCAAGAGCCAAGCCTGTTGCAGAAGAGACTGAAGAAGATACGAAAGTTGAAAGGAAGGAAAAGAAGAACCGTCAAGAGAAAGCACAACCGAGAAGACGAGCGGTCGAGATCGAGAATGACGAAGACAATGATAGCGAGGACGAAGGTGATGATGAAGCAGCGCAGATGGCTGCAGAGATGCGTGCGCTGCGTCGTGGCAAGCCTGCACCACCAAGCAAGAAGCAGATTCAGGAGGCAGACTCCGAGGAAGAAGATGACGATGAAGCGGCTCAAATGGCAGCCAAGATGCGAGCTCTTCGCCGTGGTCAACCGGTCCCTTCCGCTCAAAAGCGTAAGTCTGACAGAAAGGATGCCACCAAATCCAAGCTCACCGGCAAGAACGCCAAATCTGACTCAAAATCTCACAAACAAGCTGCTGTCGCCGCCTCTGAGCGCGACGAGCACGACGATCGCGGCAAAGCCAAACACAAACGTGGCTCTCGCTCTGGCAAGAAGGTCAACAAGCCTGCTTCCACTCCTACTGATAGCAAAACCCGAAAAGAGCCCAAAGATAAAGATAAAGGATTTTTCGAAGCGGTCGATGTGGCAGAGGAAAAAGCACGACTTGCCCCCATTTACGAACTGCAGAAGAAGCGTGCAAAGATCGCCTCCGGTCGCACAGAGGTCTCAGAGGGCGTATTGGAGGATTCTAGCGCAACGTTGTCCAAGGCGAGACAAAGGGAAGGGAGGGTCAGGATGGAGTTGGATACCTTTGACGATAGCGCCCCTGCCACTGATGTCAGTAAGGGCAAGAAGGGCGGTGTGAAGGGCAGCAAGAAGGAGAAGGTGGAGGATAAGGTGGTGAATACGAGTGTGGCGGGGATCGTGGATTTGCGCAAGAAGGATAAGAAGAGAAAGGCAGAAGGCGGGGCCGGAAAAGGAGGTGAGGATAAGAAGAGGGCGAGGACGAGTCTGCCATTTGTGAGTGTGGGGGCTGGGGAGACGACGAAGCAAAGTGCGGATTCGTTTGGTGCTGGTGCGGACGCTTGGGGTGGTGGTGGTGGTGCTTGGGCATGATCTCCCTAGCAATGACAGATCTCTGTATACGATAGCTCCTTCTGTGTCGTTTCATTCATCCCGATTGCGAAGAACGAAGAGAACCTGTACCAGCTACGTAAATGAGCCTGTGAGGTGATAGATCATTGGCGTACGTAGCTTCGTCAAGAAATTTGATACCTGACCATCCTCAAGACTTGTGGTAGAGGTCGTCGATACAATGTCCGCCAGGCTGTTCGAACGGAAAGCAATTGAAAAGAACAGCAAAAAGATGGTCACGAAATCAAAAAAAAATATATCATTGTGTGACAAGAGTGGGGTTCGAACCCACGCCCGAAGACGACGATTAGAATACCATCTCGAAGGATGCCTGAACGTCGCGCCTTAACCACTCGGCCATCTTGCCTGGTATCATGTGACCTGGCGAACTTTATTGCATAGATATACCACCCAATCTGATGAGAAGTGATGAGTGTTCCTCCACATGCTGTCCTGCACATCGATCCAGATGCATGACGGAAGATAACCGAGCACGAAAAGGCCGAAGCCGAGGGTGAAGGGAACAGCTGATTCTGGCTCTGCTTTACACGGAGTCCGAGACGGGGATTGGGTTAGGAAAGCTTTGTGCCCGTCCAGACTCTCGGTACATCATCTTGCGTGGCATGTAGAAGTGAGTGAGTGAGTAAAGCACGTAAGGGTTGCGGAGTCACAACCGCTCATTTTTACCTTTCTTGGCACGTCAAAAACTTGACTTACATCCTCGTTCGTGAACGACCATGATCTTTTTGCGAAGAGAGTGACCTATGTTGACGACACTCCGTACGACAACAAGAGGATCAGCAAGAAGAAGAGCTGTACACGCTTCGCTCTTTCTCCTCGCCCTATCCAACACTAGCGCTAATCGTGGTGGTCTAGTTGCAGCGCATCGATTCTCCCATCATAAAGTAGCGAAAGTCAATTCAAACGCAGCAGGTACTCCTCGTCAGGCATCTTTTGCTTCCGGTAGCTTTGATAACCCGCTCAACATGGATCGTCCAGTCAACGTTTTCGGTCGTCCACTGACGCAGTGTGGAACCAACCCTATCACCGGATTCTATCGCGATGGCGTAAGTACTCCTTAATCTTAACCCATCTCAGTAATCTCAATCCTTACGCTGATTCTCATCTCATCTTTCTCTCACTTCCTATTGCTGCCAAACAGTACTGCAACACAGGCCCAGCAGACAGCGGCGCACACACGGTAGCAGCAGTCGTCTCTCAGAAATGGCTCGACTTTTCCGCCTCCAAAGGCAACGACCTTCGCCCTATCCTATCCGAAGGTTGCTCGTGGTGCCTGTGCGTCTCGCGCTGGAAACAAAGCCTGGACGCGTGGAAGAGGGGAGAATTGCCAAAGGAAGGCGTACCCAAGATCAAGTTGGAAGCAACACATCAACGAGCTTTGGACGTAGTGAGCTTGGACGACCTCAAGGGATTCGCAATGGAAGAAGGAGGTGCAGCAGGAGACAGAGGAGCGCAGGACCCTGCTAGGGGTGGCCCCATTCGTTGAGCAATTCTTTTATTTTGGGTCTCTTTCTCGCTTTTCTATGCTCCTCTAGTCTAGATCTAGCTAACCATATACACGAAGATTCTCAGCTATAGACGCCGCTTCTAGATGCCGCTTTTCTTGATGATCATCATCGTTTCGTTTGCTTGTGCCGCTCACTTCAGAACCCACTTCGGTCAGACTCCGTACGTCACCAGCACAAATTTGAGCGACCTCTTGTTCTTATTGTCGTACGCCGTCGAACAAGTAGTGTTGCAGTGCATTGCGCAAATGTTGAGTAATGTTACAAAAGATGAGAATTTGTTGTACAAGCCGTCTGGGGCAACGGCAAAGGGGTGGGGTCGATGGAGTCGGTAGCATCCATATCCGCGTGCACCATGTCTATGAGGAAGATGCTATCATGCTGCCAAAGAAAGTGCTATGACTCTTCATCGATCTTCTTCCAGATTTCCTCTGTCTTCTTGCGGTTCTCCCTCGACTCTCTTACGTGGTTGGCTGTCCTCTCGACACGCTGCAGCGCAGGCAATCCGTCGACGGAATCGAAACATGAGATATCAAAGTCAGCATTGGCGCCTGAATCTCGTAGTTGTAAGAAAGGAATATGAGCTCACCTCCTGACGGAGACACATGTTGAGATCATGCTTGATGTCATTGCAGCCACCTGTGATCTTGTGCCACACACCCTTAGCATGACATTGGTTGAGCTTTTGGATGAGGTGAGCGCAGTCTGCAAGGCAGAAAAGTCAGAATATGGAGTGGGAAAGATGGTAGAGGGTCAGTTCCAAGTCCTCCCGGATGCAATTCCGAAGCTCCGTGGTTGACTTACGCTGCAGCTTGCTCTCGCCGACGAGATGCTGGTAGTTCGCATACAAAGTGGGCCCAAAGAAGCCAATATTTGTCAGTTTGTCTGCTTCAGTTACTACTGTCCACTAGCGATTCGCTTCAGTCTGCTCTTATGGTGCTTACTGGGTGCATGCTTGCAATTGATCGTGACCTTCTACAATACGATGCAGCCAAGAAGGTCCACCAGAAGACCCTGAATGAGTCGGAAGAAGTATGAGGTCAGACAAATTCACCGGATGTCGGCCATGATTTTTTATTACGACTTTGTTCGCACCTCATAGCTAACATCCCGCCAACAAAAAAAATCCGAGGAAGTGTTGGTCTCGAGGCGCGTGTCTCGTTTAGGCAAATTGCCCCACTCAGGGGCTGTGAAACATGAATGCCAAAAAGTTCGAGTGCCGCGTTAATCAACATCTAAGGGGTCGAGCCCCTTTTGCGGCCATGGGCTGTGCTCGTCAACTTTCCCTCGACGAAGCAACCAGCGGCAAGCACCACGAGACGGAGGCGGTGGGGATTCAGATGCACAGCTGCATGAGGGGTGGTGGAACATGAACTTACAACTTGATTAGGCTTGTCGGGTCTTCAGACCTGCCCACGATCATCCACATCGACATCATTTTCACACCATAAACCTTGTTACGAATAGCTACACGTTGCTTATCCTTTGACGCTACATCACGACACCGAAGAAAGCTTTCAGCTCCACTCCGCAACTCTCATCACACAAAGCTACAGTGGACACCTGAACAGATCGTTTTTTGCTGGTGTACGACCCGCAACGTTAGGGCTCTGGACCGTTCCACTCGCAAGTACAATCTTCGCATCGCAAGGAAAGCCGTCTCGCTCGCATCGTCAAGATGCCTGACTTCATGTCACTCAAAAAGGTGTGGGGAAAGCTCGATTCAGGAAGCGCAGACCCACAGTCATTTGCTCAAGGCATCGGTAACACAGCAGCAGGTCCTGTCAGAGTGGTCCCTCAGGATGACCGAGTCGCAAGGGTCAACATGCTCTTACGTGCTGTCCAAGTCTTCTTTGCCGTGGTCACGCTCCTGATCGCAGTCTACATGGCAACATTCCAGCACAAGTGGGTCGGCAGTCCTTCTGGACTTACGGGTCTCATCCTCTTCCTTTCGACAGCAAGCTTCCTAGCTTCATCGGTCTTCCTGGTCGTGCCAATCATTTACGAAC
Source organism: Pseudozyma sp. M118-08B (assembly GCA_037039655.1). Taxonomy (NCBI): domain Eukaryota; kingdom Fungi; phylum Basidiomycota; class Ustilaginomycetes; order Ustilaginales; family Ustilaginaceae; genus Pseudozyma; species Pseudozyma sp. M118-08B. Next base: position 50,630 of record JAXQGJ010000074.1, on the reverse strand, counting down.
GTTCCAATTACAAGACATTCAAGGGCTTCAACCGCGCCCTCTCGGAAGCCCGTGTTGGACTCGTCTCGAACGGTGTCTTCGGCTTCCTGCTGCTCATCCTTGCCATGACACAGACCATTTCGGCATACACTTCGCCCGGATGCAAGGACCCAAAGAAAGACCCTCATGCAGGCGGCAAAGATCGAGCTGCCTTTGTCAACCAACTCGGTGGATGGTGCCGTACAAAACGTGCCGAAGCTGCTTTTTGCTGGTTCCTGTGGGTATCTTGGTCCCTCTCTCTGCTTCTCTTCCTGCGACAGTGGAGACTGGAGCGCAAGAACGGTCCTCGCATCCCAGCTTTCGTTCATCCTCACGAAGACTCTGCTTTTGAGCCAATCAACGATCTTGACGACGAAGACGCTTTTGACGAGACAAACAAATCTGCCAGGTACGGTGATGGTGGTGATGGAAGATACGGCGCTGCTCCAGTAGCCCCACAGAGTGGAATCCCCAAGCTGAACATGCCTTCCTACGACCGCAGAGGAGATAATCCGCTGGCTGACATCGAAGCAAAGTATGGCATGAGCCCAGCATACTCTGCTGATCCTTTCGCGGATGGCCGTGCTCCAGCTGCTCCCGCATATGGCAGGCCTTCGTACGACTACAACGCCTACGGTGCCAACAATGTGCCTGGTGGCTATGCGGCGGATCCCTACAGCGCCATCAACCACCAGCTCAACACTGGTCATGGCGGTGAGCGTCCACCGCAGCTGCCATCCTTGAGCTACGGCTACCACTAGATGGCCGCCAGTATTGGACTTTCGCTTCTGTCACTGTATTTTACCCAATTATTGCTTGGTTCCTTCTGCTGTTCGTCTTCAGTCTTCTCTTCAGTGCAATCGTGTTAATGGTCTTGAGACTGTGTTAGAGTGTGCGCGGTGTAATGCGATTGGCCAATCGTGTCGCATGGCGAATCAAATGATGTCTATGCTGAGAGCCGTTCTTCCACTGAAATGCACGATCTCTGTCTGATGACACGTGACGTGCAGTCCGCGGAAGCTGACGGACATGTCTGTTTGTACGACTGCGCACAATTATACGACTCGAGTCATTTGGAGGGTTGCAGTGTACAGCACGAGCCCTACAAAGCGGACCACGGAAAACTGTATCCGAGCACAACATGCATGAAATACGGACGACATCGTTCCGACGTGGCTGAGCACCACAATGTGAAAATCGCGAACAAAAGAGCTAGCTTTTGAAAAAGAAGGACGATAAAGCTGGTTTCGCTCTATCTCACTTATCACAAGCCTGCTTAGGCTGTGACTTTTTGGGGCGATCACAGCCGTCACAGCTACGAATCACGGCTACGCCTTTACGGCGGCTTGCATACCTGAATAGGGCTGAGCAGATGTGACTGGAACACGAGGAAGGAAGCTTTTATCAGTCCGTGTCAGGGTCTGGCTAATCTCAAAAATTCTAGCTAGGAACTTGAGTTGCCTTGCTCTCTTATCTTGCCTTGCATGCAGGCCATGCGGAGTTGGACCCTCGAAGCAAAGCACGCGAGCTCTAACCCACACACACCCGTTTGAAGCCTCGCCAATCGTAGGCCCCGCTGACAATGGACTTCTTTGCCGAACACCTCGCCGTCGGTCAAGTGATGCGCACGAATTTGCTATTGTTCTCGCCTTAGCGCTCTTCATGGCATGGAAGCCGACATGGAACTTAGCGTCGGCAGCTAGTACAGCCGAGGTTCTTTTATCCCACGCTACTTCTCCGTTGGACTATAGGACCGAGCTTCACTGCAACACAGTTCAGGCACAAGTTGCGGTCAAAAAGGGCAAGCTGCAGCCCAGAAGCGCTTTTCCTTGCAAGGGAACGATCCGTATCCGACTACTGTCAAGTACACGTTTGCAACGGAGAACGTGAATCTGCACTCTCAACGGTCCGACTGAGCTCCTCATGCTTCTAGACTTGCTTCTGCAGGCACAGGACTGGACCCTTGTCCGCTGCTAGAAAAGGATATGAAGCTGACCTGACAACCAAGCCCTTCTCACTTACTTCGTCCTCACCTTCATCCTCCATCTTCCTATCCCAGAAGCAAATCTTGACCAACTCATCTTCTTCAGTCAGCACTGCTGTAAATCCATCCCGTCCCGCAGGCACCTAGTCCGACAAAGCAGTGTTTTCCTTATCCGCTGCGTTGGCAGTCTTCCAACCGGAGGCTACCGCCTTGCTCCCATCTAAAATCGTCATGATGGTCTGCAACGATGGCGTCTTTACGCCCACATCCAATTGCCGTTTCTTCGACTTCACCATCACTTTTTCCAATGTCATCTTCGTCATTCTTCCATCCTGCCTGGCGATTGTCTTGATGCTCGCACGTTTGTACCGCATTCGTAACAAACCCGACATTCCGACCGCGTCGACTCAACCCCGTCTCTCGCTGTTGCGCTCGTGTGCACCGCACTCGGATCCCATCAGCCTCTTTGGTGCCTTTGTCTACGTTACGAATGCCATCTTGAGCTTGGTGCTTATCGGACTGCTGGCGACACCTTCCAACCATGCGCTTCGACTCGCTATGGGGGATGGCACCGGTCTGGCCAGCGTTGCGCTGTTCTCCGTCGCCTCGTTCTTGGCCATTCCACTTGCCGTAGCGGAGCGAAGGAAGACTCGTGGCGGCAACATGCTCTTGCCTCTCTGGCTTCTCCTCAACCTCTTTTTCAACGCTTGCCGTATCCGCACCTTCAATGCGATTCCAGCAATTCACCACACCGCCTTCTTCTACGTGTTCATCATCACTTTCGCCTGTCAGGCTCTGATGCTCACCGTGGAGAACGCCAAGGGGATCCACAGCACCGATGTCAACTCGAGCCATGAATCCCGCGCCAGCTTTCTCTCAAGACTATTTTTCATCTGGGTGTTCCCAATGCTCTGGAAAGGCTACCGCAGGCCCCTGGAGCTCCAAGACCTCGATCCCCTAAAACCCGAATACTACGGTCGGTATCTAGCCCAGAGCTTCATCGCCACTTGGACCGGTACTCCCTTCCAATCGCAACCTCAAGATGCTCCAGCCGAGCAAATCGACTTTGCAAGTGTCCACGGTCTGAAGACAAAAGGCTCGCGCACCAGCAGTGAAGCCTATCCTCTTGAAAAGCTTGCTTCATCGCAAAGCGAATCTTCTGCTGCTCCTTATCATACATCCGCGCCCCCCTTGAGCGATGGCGCAACTTTCCCGAAGAGACAGGCCAAGCTTGGTCTCCTTCATGCTACGCTGCGAGCTTTCCCGATGGCGGCCCTTGCTCCTGTACCATGGAAAGTGCTTCTGACCGCTTGTGAGCTTGCGCAAGTCTTCCTTGTCTCTACCACCCTCGCCTTTGTGCAGTCCTACTCGGGCTCGATCAAAGGCGAACCAGTTACTGCTCAGCCTGTCGCGTATGGCTGGGGACTGGTCGGCGCCTATGCTTTCGTCTACCTTGGGGAGGCCCTGTCCACCGGCCAGTACTGGTATGCGAGTTCACAGCTAATGACCAAAATCCGCGGTGCTTATGTCGAGGCTATCTACCGCAAAGGTCTCAACCTTCATCTCATGACCGCACGTACCAGTGGTGGAGGCAAAGCTGCCAACCTTATGAGTGTCGACGCCGAGCGCGTTGTCCACGCTGTTGATACTGTTCACTCTCTCTGGAGTGCGGCCATCGTCATTGCTGTTGGCGTCTACCTGCTGTATGCTCAGCTGGGCTTCGTCTTCTTCGCATCTGTGATTACTGTCATCGTTTGCTTGGTGCTCACGCCGTACACCAGTCGCGGTTTGGGCACAAAGCAGGCTGCTTGGAGTGCTTCCACAGACAAGCGTGTCAATCTGACTTCGAGCGTAACTTCTGACATCAAGGGCGTCAAATTTTCTGCCTACGAGGAGATCCTCCATCAGAAGATCTGCAAAGTCCGAGCGGAGGAACTCACCAACCGCAGCTCGCTCATGATGCAAATGACTGGCGTCGTCACCTTCACGAATTGCACCAGCGAAATGTTTAGCGTTGCGACCTTCCTCACTTTGTTTGTCGTCGACAAGCTCAGCGGATCCAACAGGTTCAACCTCAACACCATCATCACTACTCTCACCATCTTCGCCATCCTTCAAAACCCCCTTGGCAAAATAGGTCAAGAGTATTCATACCTCGTGCAAGCTTGGGCGAGCATGAAACGGATCGAAGAATTCCTTGGCAGTGAGGACAGGCCCGATATTCAAAATGCTGTTGCCGATGGCATCGCGGCTCAGGCTGCCACTGCCAGCCATGATGCCGGTTCCGTTGATTTCGCAGCCAAATTGGAGAATGCTGCATTGGGATGGGGGGGCGAAGTGGTGCTGTCTGACGTCACTCTGGAAGTTCCTCGCGGCTCGCTCACGATGATCTGTGGTCGACTGGGTCAAGGAAAATCTACCCTTCTCCAGGCAATCCTTGGCGAGTCGGACCTGATCAAGGGCAAACATTACTTACCCTTGCTTGCAGACCGTATTGCTTATGTCAGTCAAGATGTCTGGCTGCAAGAGAAGCGCTCGATTCGAGAGAACGTCATTTTTGCCACTGGCGAATACGACGAGGACCGCTACACCACCGCTCTCAAAGCGTGCGCTCTTGATGAAGACATAGACGGCTTGCAAGAGGGCGATGCTACAACAGCCGGAGCACTCAGTGGAGGTCAACGTCAGCGTCTTGCAGTAGCTCGTGCTGTGTACAGCGAAGCCGAATCGTACATTTTCGACGATATTACCAGCGCTTTAGACGCGGAAACGGCTGCACACATGTGGCGGTCTCTCATGGGCCCAGCCGGACTGCTTCAGGGCAAGACAGTGATCATGGCCACCAACGCTATCCATCTGTTACACCATGCGCAATTGATCATCCGCATCGACGCAGGCAAGATCGCTGAGCAAGGACGGTACGAGGAGCTTTCCATGAAAGGCAAAGATGCCATCTCCCGTGCCAGTGTCGACTCGCAGAGAGCGATGCCGGTATTGAAAGAGTCGGCGGACAAAGCCATCAAGTCTGGTGCAGCCGAAAAGCAAGAAGAGGTAATGACTGGATCGGTGGGCTTTGGTGTTTACGCCGGATGGTTCAAGGCCGCAGGTCTTGTTTGGTTTACCCTCTTCTGTGCTGCTGGGATCCTAGGCAACGGCTGCTATATTGGTTCCACTTATGTCCTGCAGGCTTGGGCCGAAGCGCAACAGAGGCATCGCTTCGAACATTGGGGAGCTTGGATGGCCGGCTACGTTGCGCTTCTTCCTGTGAACGGTATCTCGATCGCAGGTGGATTCATCCTCATGTACGTTTATTGCGCCGAGACCGCCGGCACTAAACTCCATGCAGCCGAGCTTCGGGGTGTCTTGTTTGCTCCGATCTCCTTCTTCAACAAGTGGAGCTCAGGCCAGATCACCAACCGTTTCTCGCAGGACCTCTTCAATGTCGATCAGACATTTGTACAGGCATTCATGAATCTGGTGTATTGCTTCATCTCATTTTGTGGTAGCCTTGTCACCATGATTGTTCCAGCACCTTACCTTGCGTTGCTGGCAGTGGGCATCCTGGTCTCATCGTGGGTCATGCAGCGACTCTACATCCCGTCGAGTCGTCAGCTCCGTCGGCTCGAAATGGCAGCCAAGAGCCCGCTCTACTCTCTCTTTTCAGAGACTTCTTCTCCATCCGGTCTTGCGACCGTGCGCGGACTCAAACGTCAAGCCTCCCTGATCGAGCTCAACACGCAGGCGCTTGACGTCTCAAGTATCCCTTATTTCCATCTGTTCGCGGTTCGAAGGTGGTTGCAGACTTGGCTGCTGCTGTCGACCACGCTCATCAACGTGATCTTGGTGCTGCTCGTTGTGGTGCTGCGCCACTCTTCTAATGCGGGTGTCTTCGGAGTTGCCCTCGTCAATGCTACTTCGCTTGGTATCATGCTGAATCAAGTCGTGATCAGCCTGACCGAGGTCGAGATCGCCGGTGTGGCGCTAGAGCGAGTTCGCGAGTTCTCCGAGATCAAGCCGGAAGAGGATGTTGTGGCATCGCATCAGCAAGATGGCAAACCTTCGGATGAAGAGGACGTTCCGGCACTGCGTGGCGACATCGAGTTTGACAAGGTCACCGTCTCGTATGGACCTGATCTCGAGCCTGCGGTTAAGGAGCTGAGCTTCAACATTGCTTCTGGCAAGCGTCTGGGATTATGCGGTAGATCGGGTTCCGGTAAGAGTACAACATTGTTGGCGCTGTTCCGTATGATCGACATGCGATCGGGATCGATTCAAATTGACGGTCGAAATGTCAGCGAGATGTCGGCACGCAAGCTCCGTTCGCAGATGACGATCGTCGCGCAGAGCCCACTCGTTCTTGCCGCCACCATCCGGGAGAACCTCGACCCAGAAGGCGTCTGTACCGAGGACCAGCTCTGGGACGCACTGAAAAAATGTCACTTGGCCGACTTTGTCAACAAGCAAGAAAACAAGCTGGACGAGGTGTTGCTCACCGAAAAAGCTTTCATCAGTACTGGTCAGAAGCAGTTGCTCTCTTTGGCACGTGCGTTGCTCCGAAAACGCAAGATTCTCGTTCTGGACGAAGCGACAAGCGCTATGGACGTCGAGACAGATGCAGCTGTGCAGAATGTACTTTCCACTCAGTTCTCCGACTGCACTGTGATTGCAGTAGCACACAGGATCGCCACGATCATCGACTTTGACCAGATCATCTGCATGTCTGCCGGCCGGGCGATCGAAAGCGGAAGCCCGCAGGAGCTGCTGCAAAAGAGGGGGGAGTTTTGGGCCTTGGCTGCCGAGCAGAAGTGTGTCTGAGCGTTTATCTTTGTTGCTTCTCTTCATATCATGTCAATTATCATATGCTTCATCGTACGTAATCGAGTTTCCTTTTGTGAAAGTTGTGATGGACGGAAGCTTATAGGCTTGATAGGAACACAGCGACTGAACAGACGTGCTCGGTCAGATCCGAGCCTCGAAGTCGATGTTGAGCACAATTGGGAGATGCTCGCCAGCTCTGTCCATAGTATCTTTATTTTTCAGACGTCTTTCGAGGAGAATACCATCAAGAGCGGTGTTGGATTCGGCCATATCCGAGCAAGCAGTCCAGCCTAGAGATGCGGGGACTGGCGCTCGACAAGTAGAGCCAGTAGAGACACTACTTTTTCGGCGATGGTTCGATATCGCATGAAGCGATTCTCGGCGATGCCTTGACCAAGGTGACTGTACCTAGCTGCGTTGATTGCGAGGAGGTTCTCAACGCGGGGTAACAACGCGATAAGAAACCCCTTCTCGATGCTTATCTATGCCTATGCCAATGTGGCTTGCTCGAAAGCGGGAAGGTCGGACTTTACTCCCCGATCCTCCTTCAACGCAACGTCAATCGAGTATCATCCATTTCACAAGTGGAATTGAGCAATTGCGGGGTTGACATCGAGCCAGAGATAAAAACTCGGAGATCGCCGAAATTGCTTCCCATCTGCACCTCATCATTGGCTCCCAAGTTTGTGGACCTGCAAGAATCTTCTCATTCGCCTGCTCATGTCTGTCATACCATGCTTAGAGTGCTGTTATCTCAAATCATGATCCTTTGGACAGATAAGGACGAAAGCCACCTCCTCATCACCATCATCATTTCGGCATTGTCCTTCTTCTTGACGAGCTCGATGACGATGTCTCAAGGCGGTCCTCAGCCGCTCCACAGCCTGAACGTGTGTCGGCCGAAAAACCGCATCCTTCTTCCACAGCCGAGGCTTTTCTCTTTTCTTTTTTTTCTTTTCTTGAATTTCAAAAAAGTTCACTTTTTTTCCTCCGTGACAGCTTGCCGCAGACTTCTCCTCTTGTGACTGGTCGTGTGGTGAGAGAGATAGCATAGTTTCAACGTCTTGTTCTCATGCAGCCAATCAACCACTGGTTGTCTCATAAGACCACATGCTGCTTTAGGAATTCAATTACGACCGTCGTGGAACGAGTCCTCCTCTTCGATTGTGAGAACGGCTTTCTCCGGCCCCAACTTGAACAGTCCTACTTCACTTCCATCAGTCGATCTTGCGGTCGGACAAGGAGGCCATGAAGAATGACAGCAATGCAAAGAGGAAAAGAGCTCGCTTATCGTTGTACGCACGACTATAGTAGTTAGATGCTCTGGCGAACCTGCAATCGTGAGAGATTCGCGGCGCGGCAGAGAAATTCGCCGCATTGTGCGGCTTTGGCGCTCAGACCTGTGCCACGCGTTTCGTTGCTTGCTTGCCTGAGCGACGAGCAGTGACAGTGCACTCGCTAGAACAACAGCCGAGCCAGACTTGCCCTCGTCTACCTCGTCCACATGCAAGTAATACAATCTAAAGAGCAACAAGCGAGATGCAAAATGCAACAGAACCTCTTCATGTTCGTTCGTCCCATGCTAGCCCACCGAAGCATCACCGTGGGCGTCACACCATTGAGCTTGGATCCCTTGGCAACGAACGGTCATTGATGGATGCGCAAACAGCAAACAGACTCGATCGGATGTCATGAGAATGGTGGGTTCCAAGGCATGAAAATCTAGAATTTGTGTGTCAGGTATCGCTGTTCCGCTTGAGCCTCAATGGTTGATTTTCTTTCCCGACATCAAAGTTTTGTTTGGCTCTCCGACTTTCCGCGCTATCTTTTGAAATTTTGACAAACCTCTCTTCTTGTTTTTGGTTCTTCTATTGAGCATTCCGGTTTGCACAATGCTGCCGGTCAGCTTGTTTCCGTCTGCAATAGGCCTCCCGATCTCACCTTTGTCCTTCGAATGTATCTGCTAAAAGACCGTGCACACATATCGATGATCGTATGATGTGGATCTACCGAGCAGGGAGGGTGAGGAAGACGAAAGAGAAACGCCAAATTCTAGGAGGAGGTGGTGTGTGGCGATTTTACTTTATTTTCTCATAAAATTTTAATCTTCCTGTTCGAGAGTCGCCTGTCAACGATAGCAACTCTTAGGGCAAGAGCTTGAGTGTTGCACACACACACTAGACGCTGGAAACTCGGTTTCATCGGCGAGTCTGCCGTTAAACGAGCCCAAGCTCATGTGGTATTTGCGGCTGATAGTGGCGGTCCCGGTCCTGTCTTCGCGCTAGATTGCCTCCCCTCCGCCGCTCATGTGAGAAGCCGGTCCTGAGGACGAAGCGTCCTTCCGAGGTTGCCTAGATCTGTCTGTCTGCCCTCGCCTGACAAGAAGATAGGGTTCTAGTCTGTGCGAACCTCATGTCCTCTCTCTGCACGCTATCTCTGTAGCAGCGAATCAGACGCCCCGCCCTCAAAAAGTCTTTACCCCTCGCCACTTTTCATCCTCTCCGCACCCTGATCCTCCTCCAACCTATCCTCGTCCGGACTCCTCCATCTTCCTTCTCTTCTTCACGCTACCTCCTCCTCACCACCGCAACACCCCTACGGCCTTCATCCGACACGTCATCGGCACTCGAGTCTTCATTGACATCGAGCTCGGTTCTAGTTCATTTTAATAGACGGACCCTCCCCGACCTACACCAACACTTCGACCTCTTTTCGTAGGATCATCAAAATGGCTGTCGGCAACATTGTCAACAGCATCAACAGGGCCGTAGCTTCTGGGCCAATCGGCTGGTATTTTAGGCTCGATGGTTCTGGACACCCTCTTGCACGACCTGGCTCGCGATTCTTGACTGAGATCCGTGCCGGTCTCGTCACCTTCGCTGCTATGGCCTACATTCTCTCGGTCAACGCCAGCATCTTGACCGGTTCCGGAGGCCCTTGCGAGTGCCCTCACACCGAAGCTGACCCTGTTTGCAACAACGACGCTGCCTACCAGCAGTGCACTGCCGTCCTTCAGCGTGACTACGTCTTCGCCACTGCCATCTCGTCTTGTGTTGCTACTCTCCTCATGGCTCTCTTCGCCAACATGCCTCTTGGTCTCGCTCCTGGTCTTGGTGTCAACGCATACTTTGCCTTCACCATCGTCGGCACTGCCGGTACCGGTATCATCCCTTACAGCCAGGCTCTGTCTGCTGTCTGGCTTGAAGGCTGGATCTTCTTCTTCCTTTCGCTCTTCGGTATTCGTCAGTGGCTCGCTCGTCTTTTGCCTCACAGCATTAAGCTTTCCACCGGTGCTGGTATCGGTATCTTCCTTGCCTTTATTGGTCTTGGCCCCAACGGTCTTAGCGTTATCGGCGGTGACGCTTCCGACCTCGTCGCTCTCGCTGGCTGCCCTGCTAAGTACCAGGACCCCACCACCGGCTACTGTCTCAGCCACAAGCTTCAGGCTCCCACCGTTTGGCTCGGTGTCATGCTCGGTGGTATCTTCACCGCTCTCATGCTCCTTTACCGTGTCAAGGGTGCTTTCTTGATTGGTATCGTCCTCGTCTCGATCGTCTCATGGCCCAGGAACACCCCTGTCACCCTCTTCCCCCACACGGACATGGGTGACGACGCTTTCAACTACTTCAAAAAGGTCGCCAACTGGAACGGTCTTGGTATGCTCGGTCCCAAGAACATCGACTGGAACGGATACGGTCACGGCAAGGTCTGGTACGCCCTCATCTCGTTCCTCTACATCGACTTGCTTGACACTACCGGTACTTTGTACGCTATGGCTTCGCACGCTGGTCTCATGGACGCCCGCACCGGTGACTTCGAGGGCTCCTCTGCCGCCTACCTCTCGGACGCCGTCGCCATCTCGATCGGCTCGCTCGTCGGATGCTCTCCCAACACCGCGTTCGTTGAGTCCGCTTCCGGTATCGCTGAAGGCGGTCGCACTGGTATCACTGGTCTCGTTGTCTCGTTCATGTTCTTCCTTTCGCTCTTCTTCGCTCCCATTTTCGCCTCGTTCCCCTCGTGGGCTACCGGTTCGACTTTGGTCATCGTCGGTTCCATGATGGCTTCCAACACTGCCCAGGTCAACTGGTCGTACGTCGGTGACGCCATTCCCGCTTTCGTCACCATCGTCGGTATCCCTCTCTTCTTCAACATCGCTTACGGTCTTATCGCCGGTATCTGCTGCTACATCGCCCTCAACGCCATTCCTTGGCTCATCATGCGTGCCACCAAGGGTCGCATCGTACCTGACGGATGGGACACAATGAAGGAACCTTGGGGAGCTCGTATGGTTAGCGCCAACGATGACACTACCGGTGTTCGGGCAATCTTGCCTCCTTGGATGAGGAAGCTGATGAGCGGCAACTACAAGTTCTGGCAGATGACCGAAGACGAGATTGAATTTTACCTCGAGGGTCGCCGTGAGACTCAGAGGTTGGCTCAGGAGAGACAGGAGCAGATCGAGCACGAGAGGAACGCCATGTACGGTGACAAGGACGACGTCGAGGCTCGTGCTTCGACCAGCTCGCAAGAGGGCCACGATGACAAGCACAGTCAGGGTAGCCCTGCATTCGACCCTGTCGAGGTGCCAAGTCACTTGCCCATCTCCAACCAGGATGTCCGCCACTAAAACGATCGCCTCTTGCTAGGTCTTCTCATCCTTCACTTTCACTTTCTGTTACTCTTTTTTGGGCTTTCTTTTATCTCCGCTTCAGATCGATTCTGTACTTTGCTCCTAGTCAAAACACAGTCTATCTCTTAATACTATCATTCGCGTTCTCAACACTCTCCCGACGCCTGTCTCGTGCTTGAGTTCGATCATGACTAAGTCATTGCTATAAAGTGTCTTTTGTCGTAAAACACATTCGAATCTTCCGCGTCTGGTCTATGTCTCTACACCGAGTCGGGCCAAAACAGCATCTGCCTGCTTCAACGCCGCCTCTGTCTCTTTCTCGTCCTCATTTCCAACCTCTTCTTCGCCATCCAACGCCAACGCCTTCTTGATCTCATCCAATGCAGAGCACCATCTCACATTTGCAGTATCTGTGATATATCCAACACCTGCAGGTCCCGGTACCATCTTCTTCTGCATCTTGAACGTCGCCACTTTGACCTCTGCCGGAATCTCACCTTCTGCTTCTGCTGATTTGAAAGCCTCTGCCAAACCCCACCTCTTCAATGTTCCCTCACCCAAGGTGCCCTGACTTGGCGCCGCTGACTTGCTCTTCCCGAGCGAGCCTGCCAGCGGCGAGGTGGGAGCTTTGTTAATCGTTTGCTGCTTTACGCTAGTCTTCCTCGAAGCTTTACCCTTGGCGACAAAGGCTGCAAAATCGCGTTGCTCTTCTACCACGCCGCAATTTGAACATGTGTGAGAACGAGTCGCCACATGCCCCGACGCGAGTTGACGGTCAACATCCTCTGCATCTGCTTCATCAATAAGATGTGATTGTGATTTGCGCTGCAATCGACGCTGTTGACGTTGGATGTGAAGGTCTTCAAAGTCCAGCGCAGGAATCGCTTCGGGGACGGGTTTGCGTAGAGTTTGCGAGCTGTTGCTTGCAACGCTTGGCGAGTGTTTCAGCGTTGATGAACCAGGGAAGAACGTTCGCGGGAAGCCATTGAATGTGGCTTGCTTCTTCAAAGGCGATACTGAGAAGCTCTTGTGTGATCGCAATGCTCCAGAGTATGTACCGTTGGGTGATGTTGGACGGGAAGACGTTCTTGGTGGTGTGCTCGGGCAAGCAAGCGAGCGCAAGGAAGCGATCGAGACAGGTCGAGACATGTTCGTCACGTATTGAAAAGGAATGGTTCGCCCTGGGCCGTACTCTTCGTATTCGGAAGTGTGATTCCAGGCTGGGAGGTCAGACACGGTGTCTTCGCTTCCCTCGCCACGCTGGTCGCGTACTTCGGCAATGTAAGCGTCTTTGGTCGGTGAAGGAGGCTCGAGCTTGGGCGTACCTACCGACGGCCCGGGTTGAAAGCGGAATGAGTCGCTGGAACCTTCCAATGCAGCTGCGACAGCACGCATACTGTCCGAGTCAGGAATGGTGACAGCTATGGCACGCTTTTTCAGCGGCGACACGTCCTCCTCTGCTGACCCAAACCTAGCATGTTCTTCCGCTGCTGCGTCAGGATAAGCGTTGGAATGGTCGACGGTGACGTACTCGTCTTCGGTAATATCCGGAATCATATGCTGGTGCAACACGGCGGTTTGATGCCTTCCTCTAGCTTTCCTGATCGAAGCCATATCACCGAGCGACTGCTGAGCCGCATCTTCTTTCGCTGTCAGGTCCGAAGAAGAGCTCGAGGAAGCAGGCAGATCCGTAAAGTCTGCTGAGCTTACCGGTGGTGCTCTTGCGATCAACTTTGCGCTTGCCGTGCTACCACTACGCTTGAGACTGAGCGAACGCTTGATGCGCCCGCCTGTCTTGCTGGCGACACTCAAGCTCCTCACTACACCAGGTGTGTTGGGGCGCGATGGGCTGGCGAAAGAGACATCGTCGTGAAAGGCATCGCGGGCTTCCTCGTATTCGCTGACATCGGCTCCGTGAATGTGTGTCGGTGCCTCTTCAAATTCTGCTGTGTCGTCCTCGACATCGACGCCCTCGGCCACTTCTTGTGCGTAGAGCGGCTTGACCGGAGATACCGGCTGAGCAGGCGGAAGTGGCGCAAGAGAGGCAGAGCTGTTGAGCTCGGCAAGTCTGAGCAGACCTTTCTCCTCAGTCAAAGGTGTGTTGACGGCAGCGGCTGTGGAAGCACTGGAGGACTCGGGTGTGTGTTGGAAGATGTTCTGTGCTTGAAGGCGATGAATTGCTGCGTTCTCTCCTCGTGCATTACGTGGCAAGGAGTCGAGTGCGTGCTTGGATCGGCAACCGAAGAATCCCCCTTTCTTCTTCTTTTTTGGTGGTGTGGACATAGATGCCGAAGCTGAGGCGAGCTTGGACGGCATTTTTGGTAGCCTTGAGTGATACGGATGGTGGGTGATAGTCGGGAGTTTGAGATGGTGGAACGGAGGCAGGAGAGAGACGATGTCAAGTGGAGTAGTACACGCTCAGGGGTCTCGCTCGCAATCAACACGGTTCAACAGTGACGATGCTAAGCTCTAAGCTCCCTGCACAACCAAGGCAACGGCGAAATTAGAGTGGGTTTGGGCGGCGGGCTATGGCTCCAAGAAGGGGCGAGATGAACTCCGATGCAATACTCAGCAACCCAAGGCTGAGGAGGAGGAAATGGACTAGCGTCACTACGGCGAAGTGGCTGCAGGCCCAAAAAGGAAGGTGTTGAAGCGCTCAGGGCCCGATTGCAGCATGAAGTTGCCTGCATGCACGAACACAGAAGCGCTTGTTCTCATCGATCTACCCTGCATCGTTCCTTATCCACTGCTCCCACACCCGCTCATTCACTCTTGGCATCCTCGTCAGCTGTGCTCACACTGCTCAAGCTTGCTAATTATGAACACAACAGCCCATAGCATGGCACTTGTTGATACGGTACTTGCTATCCTCTGAACAGCGAAGAAGGGTTCGAAGCGGGACCTGTCAAGTTTCGCTTGTGTTGTATTTAGCGAACAGCACTTAGGGGCTCCTGTTTCAAAACAAACGATTTCAAGTTTACGCGCTCTGCAGTAACGGTGTTGCGGAGATATTGGAATTTGGCTCAACAAGTTTAGGAGACCAACACCGAGTCAAACACGTCTTTGTGCAGCAGCATCAATCGGCATCATCGACGATGTTACTCCATCGGTCATACTTAATCGGGAATAACCCATTACCGGTCCGCGGTTCGGATGCTTCCGCACGAACCAGTCATCATTTAGAGCTCTTGCACCCTTTCTCTCGCACTCGTTGTGCCCAGTCAAACCTCAACATCTTCCCCACCCATACCATATCCAACAACGATGCCCGTCAACATCATCAACAACAACACAACGGTGCAACTTGAGCTGTCAAAATCCAAAGCTTCGGCTGAGGTGCGCCTCTTTGGCGCTACCGTCACATCATGGAAAGCGGCTGGTGAAAGCGAGCGCTTGTTTCTTTCCTCGAAAGCGGCTCTCGACGGCAGTGCTGCCATTCGAGGTGGTATCCCTATCGTCTTTCCAGTCTTTGGTGCTCCTGCAGACCACGCCGATGCGCCCGAACTCATCAAGAAGCTCGGCAAGCATGGTTTCGCGCGTGACCACAACTGGACGCTATCCACCACCGCTCCCAAGATCGACGAGGAGGACAAGGTCGCTGTAACGCTGGAGCTTCGTACCAACGACAAGTCCGAGATCAAAGCAGTATGGCCTTTTGAGACGGTGCTCTCGTACACTGTGACGCTTTCTCCCAACACTCTGCACTGCGAATTCAAAGTACACTACCTCAACGGAGAAGGCGAGATGCCTTTCCACGCTCTGCTGCACAACTACTTCCTTGTACCCGACTCGACTAAAGCTTCCGTGCAAGGCCTCAAAGGTCTTACGTACACCGACAAAGTTGCTGGAGGAGCCAAGTCGCAACTCGACACCGACGACTTTAAGTGCGACGCACAGGCTGTCGATCGTGTCCACCTGAGCGAGCCAAGGGTTGTCAAGCTCGTGTACAATGCGAGCTTGCTGCAAGACCCTTTGGGCAGGATGGGCAAGGGTGTCGAGGTGACAAGGTCAAAGACGCTGAAGGAGACGGTTGTGTGGAACTGCGCAGAGGAAGGAAACAAGGGTATTGCGGATCTGGAAGACGGCGGTTGGAAGAAGTACGTCTGTGTCGAGCCAGGATCGGTCAGCGGATTTGAGAAGTTGAGCAAGGGAAGTACATGGGTTGCGGAACAGACTCTGACGGCATGGTGAGGAGCAATGCTTGTGAACTCTTCGGCTTTGTTCGTCTGTGCTTAGGCGGGTCCGACAGAATTCAATACCAGGCCCTCTGATCAGAATCGCCGTCTACAGACTTGATAGAATGCGTATGTCTTCTTCACGTGCTCCAGTATCGACCTCGAGTCAGGTTGAAGTGTGTGCGTAGTGGGTCGAAGAACAAGCTGTCAAGAATGAACAATCTCCTTTGAGTGCCATAGGCATCTACCCTTCACGATATCGCCGAAGACACAGGGCTGCATGTGGAGGCTTCTCTCGATTAAAGAATTCAAGCTCCTTCACCATCAAACGGACCCTTTTTGCTTACCAGATGGCTCCTTTTTGAAGCTGCTAACCGCTCATACTAGACCTCAGCTTCTTGAGATCAGGCCATCACAGCACGAATCAACAAGCTCACGTCGGCGAACTCTCGGATGCTTCGATCTATCACACTATCTCGCGTTCGATCCATAGCCGTGTTGCAAGCGCGACCTCGACCGCCGATTCTAACCTCGAACACCACAGCGTCTTTTTTAGTTAGACAGATACTGATGGCTCGCAAGTCAGCGCGAGCACTCGCAGCGGCGGAAGCCTCGCAATCGGAGGACGAAGCACCAGCTGGCAAAGTGACAGTGTCAGATCTGTCGTCTAAATCATGTTTGACTTGCGGGAGAGTCATCACGCCAAGAGCAAAATGGGCGAAAGATTGGGCAGGGATCAAGTATTGTTCGGATAGATGTCGATCTACGAGGCCCGGAAAGATGATTGTGAAGTTTGCGTCAGAAGGGAGCTTGGGTGAGCTGGAGGAATGCGTAGGTGTCAAGACTGTGGAAGCGAACGATGGAGGCAAGAACAGCGAAGTCACTGTGGACATCGAGACATTTGTTGAGAGGGCCGTATTAGAAGTCGCAAGAAAGAACACCACGGGAAAGGGTGATGACTTGCCGACGCTAGAGGACGTACAGAAGAGGATAAGAGAAAAGCTCAGCAGCGCGTCCATACCGACCGACGCGAATACTAGAGCTGATCAGGATGGCAGCGATTCGGACAAGTCGGAGGGAAACAACGAGTCTCAAGCCGAAGTTCAGGGTGGCCATCCTTTATGGAAGGCGCTAGACAGTCCACCTGGCTTCCGAGAGCGAGTACGACGTGCAGCTCGGCGTCTTGCACTCGGTATCACTCACGACTCGGACACTGCACAAACGACCATCACTACCACAATCAACGGTCGTATTGAACTCATTCAAAATGGAAAGCCACTACGTACAGTCCAAGACCTCTCTTTTGCAAAAGGTGCTGTTCATATCAGAGGCAAGAAGTAATTCACATTGCATTCCATGTTGCATTTCCTGCAGACAAGATTGATGCTATTCCTTCCCGAGAGGTTTCGGATGGCTTACACGTTACAACCGACATCCCAACCCATATCCTTCATCGAGAATCCCAAAACAGTTCCCTTCTCCTTATTGAATACACCCTTGTTCAGCCTCGTGTGCCTCTTATCATCCTTTGAGATGGCGCTGACCTTCTGCATTTCTTCATCGCTGAGCTTGAGCAGCGTGATGTTTTGCTTCATCCTCTTCTCGTTGCTCGACTTAGGAACGACGCTGACGCCACGCTGGACGTTCCAGCTGAGCGCAATAGCAGCAGCGGTCGTGTCGTGCGCTTTGGCAATCTCGTTGAGATCCTTGTCCTCGTGAATAACAGGAACGGTTTGTCCGAGCGGGCTGTAAGCGGTAACGTGAATGCCCTTCTGCTTGCAGTAGTCAACCAGCTCCTGTTCGGGCAGGTAAGGGTGGGTCTCGATCTGGTTGGCCGCAGGCACGACTTTGGCTGTCTTGAGCAGAATCTCCAAATTCTGAATACTGAAGTTCGAGACACCAATGGCTTTCACTTTACCCTTATGACTGTTGAGGAAGATGTCTTCCATCTTGGCCCAAGTCTCGTTAAAAGTTGGACCAAGGTGCTTCTGGTGTTCGTGACCGAAGCTCTCTCCTTGACCAAAATCGCCCTCAGGAGAGGTGAAACCTTGAGGCCAGTGCAAGAGCCACAAGTCGATGTAATCGATGTTGAGCTTGTTAAACGAGTCTTCAAACTCTTTGACGATGTTGTGAACTCCTCCGGGTCGAAGCTTGGTTGTGACGAAGAGGTCGGAACGAGGGGCGTTGGATCGACGAACGGCCTCACCTACGTCAGCTTCGTTTCCGTAGCCAGTGGCAGTGTCGAGGTGACGGTATCCAGCCTTGTCGATAGCACCAACGAGGGTGGAAACGAGTTCTTCGTCAAGGCCTTGGGCGGGAGCGCCTTGCCAGAGGCCCATGCCCACAGACGGGATCTTGGCACCGGTGTTAAGTTCGAAATAAGGAACGTCTGCCATTTTGCGTGTGTCTGAAGGCGTGAGATGGTGGTATTAGAAAGAGAAGAGAGGTCGGCCGTTTTCAGATGCACTCTATTGACTGAGCCTTGAGAGGCTGAGGAAGCTGTTGCCTGCCTTGGCCTAAAAGCTGAGCTCGTGGTGTCATCCTCTCAGCCGAAGGCGAGACAGATTTACTCCACTTTTCTAGAGGTTCTCCTCTTGGTCTGTGCGCGTCAACGTCAGACGTGCAATTGCCGCTGCGAAAGGATAGCCGGCCTTCAGCTTGATTCAGAAAAATGCATTGCATTGCCGCAAAATGTTCCTCACACCATAGGCAATCGACGATGAAGGGTGACAACATACGTCTACTGACACCCTCTTCAACATGAGGTGGAATCTAGAAGACTAAATCATGAAGTGACATAGGCACCAATGCTATCCACCCATGCACCGCTTGTGCCGTACAGACCGACAATGCTACCATCCATGTTTGCTGGTTCTAACACCCTCAGGCTACCACCGGTTGTGTTGCCTCTCATCCCACTACTTTTCCCACTGCGAAGGACCACTTCCATCGCATCGATCCACTGACCTGCCCTGACATTGATCTTTGCGATCGTGTCACCTTGTCGTTCGACCGTGAATCTGTAAGGCGATCCACCACAAGGCCCAAACTTCGCCCTTGTACCATTGGCATAATACAACACAAGCCCGTCCAAGCTGGCACCACTGAAAATGTCGATCGCTGTCAACTGTGCACGTGAAGTATCGTCTCGCTCATGCGAGAAAATCACATCCCATTTTTGCCCTCCATGATTCGTCTGACCGTGTGATAGCGTCTTCACAATAGACCTATGGGATGGATCGATACCAGCGATAGCAAGTGGTCGTGCAACACCATGCTGTCGAAAGTCGTCTAGCTCCGCTTGACGCATGTTGCATGCCAGGGCGTTGAGCTTGACCCTCGGCGAACTAGGATTGTCTACGTCGAAGCGAACAAGCCCGCTCAGATAGGCTGAGTCGATCAAGGTTTCTCTCGGCGGCATCTGAGCGCCTTGTGACGACGAGGGAAGATTGAGCCACTCGATACTTGTCTTGTATTCGCCGTTCACTTCGACCTCCAGAGCGCCGATACCTGATTCGCTTTTGAGCAGCGCTCCGCGTGGTGTACTTGTCCATGTCGGTACACTCTCGTTCCATTTCACCCACGTTTCTTGGTCATTTCCGTGCCAATAGGGCAGTGGAGGATCCGAGGGAATGTAGAAGCAAGGGTGCCAGCGGGCTCGGACAGCTTGTGCACGATGAATGTGGTTGTGCTTGTCGTCGTTGCCCGCGTGGATCGGGCCAAAGAAGCGACCCTTTGGTACTCCGTTTCGTGAGCACCCAGGTTCGCGCGTCATGAAGGCACGGTTGAACTCAATGTATCCTCTTGCCATTAAGCCAGATGGCCAATGAGGGTTGTTGAGAGCGTGACCCGCTTCGTGGAAGAATGCTCCCGAGCCGATGTTCAGTGTCTGCCAAGCTGTTGGGCACTCGTCCAGATCATTGACACAGCAGCTCTCATCTGTGGGTTCAGTGTCGAGAAACGCCGAAGTGACGTGATTGAGGGTGCTTGGAGCAGCCCAAAGCCAGTGACTCCCCATGACGCCGTGGGAGAGATGACCTGGCCCACCTGCTCCAACAGCTCCATGTGCTCGGATCAAACGCATCTTTGGATCATACATTGTATCGAGTGTCAGCACAGCCACTGGCGACCACTGAAGAAAGCGCGGAGCGGAGGGGTCTTCAAGCGCTTCAGCCGCAAACGAGTGCATGGCTCCGCCGTTGCGTGCGTTTGTCATCTGTTGGGCGTTGTGAGGGTCTCGGAACTCTTGAAGCGTTCGGCGAGATTTGAGCAAGTGAATGCGGGGAAGCAGCTCCAGCCATCGTTGCGACGGTACGGCTGAGCCCGGCGAGGGGTCGGAAGCGGCATCGTCGAGTTGAAACGCACGTCGACCCATTCCATGTCTCCGCATCTGTTCAGCATGGAAGGCTTGCCAAAGGTAGGCTTGAAGAGCAATACGACGTTTGACTTCAGCGATACCACCTGAGCGAAGAGCTTCTCGTCTTGGACCAGGAGGTGCATCGACCAGAGCGCGATCTTTGTCGTCTAGTACTTCGCCTCCCGAGCCAAGATCCAGTCTATCCATCGCCTTGTTGAGGAAGCGTGACATTTTGTCGCTCTTGCCTGCACTGCCGTGGTCCGGCCGGCGCGGAACGCTCGGCGGTTTGCGGCCATCGTCCTGCCAGACAGGCGAGTCACATGCTGCGACAATGGCTAGATGGAGAGGCGGTGCGGTGGTCGGTCGGTCGAACGTCACATTGACTTGTTCTTTCTCACGTCCGTTTGACTCTGAGATGTCCCAAGAGAAGACGAGTTCGTTCAGACCTGGGGTAAGGGGTACGAGTGCCTTGAAGTAGCCCTGATTGATCTCCCAAGTATGCTCTCCGAAACCAGATCTCGGCTCACTGCTGACACTGAGACTTTCGCTTGGCCCATTAGTACCAATCGTGCCTTCAACTACGATGAGGCGTGTGTAGACCGTTTCTCCATTCTGAAGGTTGGTGAGTCTGAATGCGCGCTTTTCGCTTCCGTAGCCAGATGGACGGGGTGGGATCGCTGGTGGAGGCGCCATGGCGGGTCCAATTTATTAGGTGCTAGCAACAACTATGCTTAAGAAGGTTTGGAAGGTGTTATAGACCGATAGCGCGCCTGCGTTTGGGACTGCTGAGGAGAGCGATGACAGCACAAGAGGTGAGAAAGCTGCAGAATCGGAAAAAGGCTTGACGGGAAACGGCTCGCTCCTGATCGTCTGTGCGGGAGGAGCTGAAGATGCGTCTCAGGTTCGGCAAGGGCATTTCGAGCGATACCGCTTGTGATCAGAGGTGGTCCAAGTCGTTCGGTGATGGAGGGCGATGGTGTCTTGATGATCAAGGAACACGTTGTGCATCGGTTGGCCTGAGCGGCAAAGTGTTGTTCAAGGCGAGGCTGCATCTCGGAAGTGAAGCGAAGTCGCTTTTTTCGGAACAAGGGTCTTGTCTGCGGGAACCTAAAATTTGATTCTTCTCAACACCTCCTTGGCTTCACATCCTCATCATACTAGTTGTTTCAGCTATCGTACCTCAAGATGGCGGTGGCTGATGACCTAGTGGATGATGGAGCCTCTTCCTGCTCTTCGACCTCATCATCGGTCAGTGATATTGGTCGCCCGCACTCACCCACATCCTTATTCGAAGACTCGCTCTTTACCCTCTTCTCGCACAACCAACCTGCACACGGTGATCCTGGCGACACCTGCAAGTACACACATCGCAATCTCCCGCCGCGATACCTCTCGTCTTCATCCAAACCGCGTCAAACAACCCTTCGGTACAAAATTGCCCAAAACAGCGGTACCAACACGAAGCTTTTCGCGCATCATCAGTGGGATGCTGGTCTCTACTTGGCGGATCTCATTGCTGAAAAAAGCTTCGGCAACGCTCCATCGGAGGTAGTGCAGGGCAAGCAGAAGAAACACAATTTTGTCGATGTGCGTGGAAGGTCAGTGGTCGAGCTTGGTGCAGGAACAGGTCTGCCCGGCCTAGTAGCATGCGTAATGGAAGCGAGTAAGACGGTGATCACCGACTACCCTGATCCGCACGTGATCGGCAATCTTAGACAGAACCTAGATTTGGCTCTTTTGCAAAAAAAGTCGAGCAAAGGCAAGGAAAGACAACCAAATCCACTTTACTTGGAAGCTCGCGACCGAGTGGAAGTGATCGGGCTGGGTTGGGGTCACGACGAAGAAGAACGCCGAGTGCTTGCAGCTTCTTCTCTATCTGCAGAAAGCTCCTGCTCGGAAGCGGGATACGACATCGTTCTGGCAGCCGATGTGCTTTGGGTCTCATCCGCACACCCATTGCTTATCCACTCAATACGAAGGCTTCTCAAGCGCGATCGTAATTCTCGTTGCGTCCTTATTGCAGGATTCCACACCGGCCGACCTGCCGTACGACGCTTCTTCGTGCAGCTAGCGCAGCAGGCTGACCTTGGCGACATCACTCTTGAAGGAGACAGACGAGCAGGCATCGTACCTGACTGGAAAGAAGAGCAGTTCGGCGGGATATGGGAGCGGAACATTGACGGCTCAACAAGAGCTTGGTCGGGAGGACAGATCATGCGCAAGGCAGACTACGATGCGGGCTTCGCAACACACCATCAAGCGGTTGAAGCGGCTAAGGAGCAAGACGAAGAGATGGGTGACATCAGCGATCGCGGCAGTTGGGTCGTCGTTGCTTCGCTCAGGTGGGCCGATTTGGAATGATTCACGTGACACCATGTCCAATCAAGGTCAGTCAGTGTACGACCGAATCGTCGGACCTTTTCGGCACAGAGCAAAGATGTGTAAAACAGCATGAATGAGACGAAGCGATGTAAAAGTGGGTATCTACAAGCCCCATACGGAGCGGGATGTTGCACAGTGAGTAGCACAAGACTAGGCGTTATCGTTGTTCTTCTTGTCCTCAGCCTCACGAATGGCCTTGTTGCCATCCTTGGCCTCGTCAAAGTTGTAAAAGGGAAAATCGAACAAGACTGTCGACTTCAACCAACCTGGCAAACGCTTGTAAAGCCCATTCGGCATAGGGAACAAAATCGAAGTGCGTTCACGGAAAGCCTTCATCCTCTGCCAAGGGTCGGTCTCCTTCTGGTCGTGCCAAGGTTCCAAGCCGTCCGCCTGCTTGTCGGGGCCATGTGACATGAGGAAATACTTTTGTTGAGTGGGCTTCTCGGCAAGAGGGATACCGGAGAGGAAGAGGAGCAGAGCCATGGTGATGATAGGCGAGAAGATGGAGCCGTAAAGAGCATCGTGTCCGCGCTTTGAGGCTTCGGTGGAGTTGCCGAGAGCGAGAAGCCAAATACCCCACCAGATCATGATCTCGCCAAAGTAATTAGGTCGACGAGAGTACTTCCAGATACCAGCGTCTGTGATAGCGCCCTTAGGTGGCTTGGTGACCGACTTGAACCTGTACTTCTGGATGTCCGCGAGCGTCTCTGCGATGAAACCAACACCGAAAAAGATGATACCGACAACGTCTTTGCCGTTGCCGAACCTGGCGTTGCCTCCACCGTTGGCAGGGTTGCTGCTGTTGGGCGAGTTGAGCACGTTGACAGGCATAGTGATGGTCCAGATCCAAATGAGCTGGAAGGTCCAAAAGCCAAGGAATTTGAGAGGCTTAGATCGCATCTCGTCGAAACGAGAATCGCCTCCCATCTTGATCATACGGAAGAGTTGGAAGGCGCCAAGACGCAGACCCCAAGCAATGACGAAGGCGCTAGCGACAACATTTCGTGCGTAGTACTTGTCACCGCAGCAGAGGGTGAAAATGGCAAGGAAGATAGCGTTGGCAGCAGACCAGAAGTCGGTGATGGTATCGATCTGAAGACCGAAAGCGATGGCGAAACCAAGAAGCTGCCAGCCGAGAGAGATGAGAAAGGTGATGGAGAGGTAAAAGTTGTCCAAGACGTGGACGACCATGTTGGGCGCGAGTGTGCCCTTGTCTAGGGTCTAGGTTGGACAACGGACTTCGAGGTTGTCTGGATTGGGCGAAAGTGAAGACTGACGGAATCAAATGGCGGTCAGGATGTCAGGGATATAAGAGGTGTCGATGGATAGACAGGGTGATTCATCCATTAGCATAGGATGGCAAAAAGATCAAGCCGAGTGTTGAGGTCGAAGGTCGGCTTCTGTGTACGACATGCTCACCAAGCACCATTGACCGGCGAGTTTCACACTTTGGGCTCCTCAACGTCACTTTTCTTGGCTCATCCAACTTAGGTGGAGGAGGGACAGGAATTTCGGGCCTTGTCACCTGTCTCTGAGATTTCGGCATGATCTTGGCTCACCAAACAAACTCACTTCCGCGGGAACCGTGAGGCGCGTCGAACAACTACTGAGCTCATTTCTTTTCAATGGTACGACACGGGCGATGCTTCATGTACAGCTGCTTTCCATACATTCGCCGCATGAATCATGGAAGATTATCGTCAAAAAACCCATGATGACCGTTTTTCAGGAGAAGAGGCTGGCACGAGTGCGGAACGCTTTGCTAAGCTGCATGGAGCTGCACGCCACTTTTTGTCGAACCTCGCAGCGAGCAAACGGAAATCGGATTTCGGAGTCAAGGGTATGACGCACTTTGACGCTCATGCATATCGAAACCCTCGTCAGACCCTACTCGAAGCCGCGGATCTCGGTCATTGACATTGGTTGGTATCACCCGTCGACATTTGTTTTCTCACCGTGACTCTAGTATGCAAAGTACATGATTGCAGATGTCCGCAAAAGCAGCTGTGGCCACATGTTATGCCAACTTTGGTGTAGGTATCACCTGCGTTGGCAGCCAGACACCTCTTTCATCAGGCTGAGCCACCTGCACTCTGACGTATCGATCATTCTTGCCATCATCAGCTCCGTCTTTCGAATCAAAAGCACCATACGCACACCAAGTTTGACCATCCGGCCCTGTGAACAAGCTGCCACTTCCCGGCCCATAGACGCCCTGACTGCTGTCCGAAGCCAAAATCGGCTGCGCTCTCTGATACCATCGGCTTACGTCCAAGGGATCTTCTTCGACGTCGATGAAGAGTAGTCGGGTATTGTAGTTGGACTGGTAATAGTTGCCTTCAGCGTACATGAGGTTGAGTGTCCTTGATCCGTTCAGTTTGTTCTCAAAGATCCAACTCGAGGGCGCCTCAGTATTGACTCCGTACGAGACGAGATTGATGATAGGACCTACAGCGCGGGCAGGCGCACCGTTTTGGAGTTGAACAAGCTGAACGAACTCGTGGTTGGACCAGGTGAGGTAGCTGTTGCCATTAGGATGTACAATGACATGCGGGTCGTAGCCTGTCAGAGGTGTACCATCCGGGCCAAGAATTCGTCCAAGATCGGTGTAATTGCCTAGCGGGTCATTCGAATTGGAAATCAGCGCTCGTATGGTGTCATCTTGGATGGCCGAGACCGTGTACAAGAATTTATCTCCGTACGCAACAATATCCGCAGCTTCTGTGCCCACACCCTGAGGGTAGTCTTCGGCTGAGAAGGTAAAGATAGTGTGCTTCTCCGATTGGTCCCTGTAGAGATTATTGAGGTCGTAGCTGGCTCTCAAGAAGACATTGATGCCAAAATCAACGTCTGTGACCACGTAGAAGGGCTTTCCGTTTCTTGTCACCGTCAAAAATTGTGGATCGAAACCTATGCCGAGAGAATTTTGGACACCAGGTGCCAGTGCAGGTGCCAGACCTGATGCATCTTCGGTGATGTTGTCGCTTCCAGGTGTTCCCGACCCTGCTTGTCTGAACGCTGGGCCGAATTGACCAAACGGAACGTCTTGGAACGGCGACCATGGTGCTTCGCCGCTTGCTTGAGCGATCTTCTTCGGGCTCAGGGGTCGTGCCAGAACAAGCTGACAGAACGCTAGGAAGCTCAGCAAGAGAGCGAGGTCGAGCTGCATGGCCGTGGTGACTCTGTCGATCAACACCATGCTCCAGGCTCGGTGTGAACGGTGAGGAGGGGCTTGCACTTCACTCTGAAGCTTCTTGACTAGGTATTTATGGTCCTGCTCGAGCTCAGTAAGGCCCAAAAAGCGTCTGGCCAAATTATGATCGGTCTTCACACCGCAGGCTGTGCCTGACCCTAGGGTTCGCGGAGATTCATCCCGGCATGGCTGATTCTGCAGATCTTAGCGAAAGCCTTCCGTTAGCTCCGGACTCATCTGTCATTACATCTCAGCCCGAGCACCGGAAGAATGGCTGCGGAGGCACGACGAGGTCAATACCTTTGTTGGATGTTCCATCGATTTTTGGCAGAGACGTCGAAGTGACATAGCGCGTCAACAAGATTTAACTGCCACCGTGATCTTGCTTTGCGCTATGGCCGCGCTTTGCCTTTTTGCTCTTGGCATCGACATTCTCTTATCCCATTGATCCTACGACACTCTGAAGCATCTCGAGAGCAAGTTTGGATGGTTGGGGAAAGGAAGTGTTGGGGTCACGAGCCTAACACAATTTGCTGCTGCTCTTGATATCGAAGGGATCAACGTTGCATGTGTCAGATCTGTCACTCTACGCGCCTGACGCGCGCCAAGGTAGGCGTTACCGTACTCTGCTGCCGCGTAAATCAAAGTGTTGCTTTGCTCAGCCCAAACCGGCCGGAATCCAGATAATTCATATGTCATGCGCAGGGTCTAATGCGTTTTCGACTTCCTTCATCATCAACACGAACACCAACACCGCCCAAAGCATACAGCTTCGTTGACCCGACACTTTGCCACCAGGAAATTCTACGTACGACCCGAGCATAGAGCATTTGGGCCCGCACGAAGTATACAGCAACCTGCTGGCGCTTGAACAAAGATGAACACTGGCTACGGAATGCCTTCGCGGCGTCGTCTGCGTGGTCCACTACACCCGCGCATTCGACCGCCCCCGCCATCATTCGAAAACAAGTCGATGCAAGATCATGCAGAAGCTTCTTCGTCATCGAGCATGCCTCCACCGAGCACAACTCCCTCGAGTAAGAAGCGCGAATGGAACGCTACCATCGGTCGAAACGGACTCGGCTCGTTGCCCTGGGAACAGGTTGGCCCATCCTCCTCTTTTCAGAATTTCAATGAAGCACCTCGTGGAGATTTCAGCTTTCAGTCTGGTATGGGTTTCCCCAGTAGTACATCTGCAGCATCACTAGCGTCGATGACCTCTATGCCTTCGTCCAGCAGCTCGAGCTCTTTCGCCAGCTTCCGTCAACAGCCAACACCCATGACTTCGAGTCCGAGCAGTTTCCGAACGGCTGCTGACCCTGACGAGTCGACCTACTCCGCTCGAAGCGCAATTTTCTCTCGTGGCAGCCAGACTGCTTCAGCGATGCTGAGGAAGAATTCGCAAGATTCGCAAGGGCAGGAGATCAACCAGAGCGAAGACCCACCTCGAAAACGCAGAAGAGGTTTGGCTGGAACCATTGTCGATACGGCGCTGAATGCTGCCTTGTATACTGGTGCTGCTGCTCTGACGGCATACTCGCTATGGTCATCATGGGGTCAGTCTGCAGATGGAGAGAATCAGAGACATCATCCCGATGCCGGACCGCAGCCGGATATGGGTTTCCCTATCTCGGAAAGAGTTTCCAGCAGCAAAGGGAAGGAAGCCAGAGGACCGCCAGGTGGGCTTGAGGAGCCGCCTCCGCCGTACTACGAAGACCAAAGCGTCAGGTCTTATCACCAGCACCAACAACAGCCACTTTCGCAACCACCAAGTACACCTCAGTCTCAGTCGATCCGCACACGAAAAGTGTTCGTATCTTCACAGCGCAATCGACGCAGACCCACATTCCAGGGCACCAAGACGAGTCGTCAGAACACGCCGAGAAAGGGACTACCGGACGCTTTCCGCAGTCCAGCAAGAGCTGCCTCGCCAAGCCTCAACGCAAGTGACAATCAAGGCCTCGCTTCTGCAAGCGGCTCCGAATGGGATGACGGCGAAAGCACCCGCAACGATGTGGACGAGCAGGACGTCGGAGAGGAGGAAGAAGATGAGGACGACGAAATGCTCTCGCGCTTCGAAGCAAAGATGAACGCACTCATCGCCGAAGGTCAAGCTGCGCTTAACTCTACCCCTGTATTGCAAGATTCAGATCTGAGGGAGGTTGACACTCCTTCGCCTAGCTTGCATCTTGGCATGACTTCCTCTCGATCCACAACGCCGCATTTGTCTTCGCATGCCTCACAGCGCTTCGAATCGCCCTTCGCTAGTCATCAATCGTCAGAAACGACCAATGTCGGTGCATCATCGAGTTTGAACCTGCCACGTTCTAGCTCTATTCCAGGCCAACTTCAAGCCTCCGAGCGCGTCTCGTTCCTCCCCGAACCCGTCAAGCGCACCTTCAACACTCCCACCCAGAACTTGAGACACTCCCGCTCGGCTTTCGAGTTCAACTTCCAGCAGCAACCAAAAGACGATCAAGGCTCGAGCAGAATTTCTCCGTTTGTCTTTGGCAATCACGGGTCAACCAGCGCCACTGGCAGCCCTTCTATCAGGGCAGCAGGGAGAAGAGTGACCGATTTTGGCGCTGCTAACCCAGCAAGTATCGGTAGGGCGAGTGGAGCAGGTGCAAGTCGCATCCCTCGATCCACATCTACGTTGCAGTCGAGGAAGAGCGCGGTTGAGCCTCGACCTTGACCTTTCTGATCTCACGATACTTTGTCGCTCGACGTGTATCTATACCCGTATAGCCCGTAAGGCTGCACTTTCGCACACTCCCTGGCACATGATTTGGCTCGTTACACTTTGTCACCTCTTTCGGTATCGTTCGCATTGAATTCATGTCATTCTTGGCCTGCCTGTTCGCCTCACATTCGTGCTCCATGGAGTCCATCGGACGCGCTCACATTCCTTTGGTATCAGGCTTGATTTGCTATTGACAGCAACACAGTGGCAAGAACGAGCATCCACATTGGTGAACATCATCTCACCAACCCCCTCAATCAACCTGCACGTAGTTACCAGGCAACAGTCCAGTACGTCCATTCAACACCCCCGTCCACCAATCCTCGCTACTTGCCGTCCTCTCCGTGATCTCCATCCTGTCACCTGCTTTGAAGGATAGATCGCCATCTGCGGTGCCAACGTAGTCGTACAATGCGGTGGCGTAGATCTTTGCCGGCCCCGCACCCGGTTTGGGCTTGGTAGGGGGAGGAGGGGGGGCTCTCTTTGTCGCGACACCTGCGCTTGAAGCTGTTGAAGTATACGCGGGTGGCGCAGCGGCTGCACCTCCAGCCGATGAAGAAGAGAGTAAAGAGCCAGACCGGCTTGGGGCGCCGGCACCCAGCCCGCCAATCCTTGAGCCGCTCGGACTGAGGCCTCCGCTTGCACTGTTTCGATTCTGGGCCAAGATCCTGGCACTCGGTACGGCGCCTTTCCTGATCGATAGAGCATCCAATTTATCCGCTGCATCGGTCAGCTGTGCCATATACGTATCCTCCACCACAGCGATCGAGTTGTTGGTCAAATCGTACTTCCCCTCTGCAAAACTCTGCAGCCTTTCCATCGTCAGATAGAAGACGTTCAACTGCATGTAGTAGAAACTGTGGAACAGCGGCGTCATGAACGCACTTGCCAGTTCAAAGAAGCGAGGCAATTCTTCCTTGAGAGCATTGTTGTAATACTCGTAATCGGCAGCTGCCGTTTCGTATTCCTGCTCGACCTTGAAAAGGTTCTGTTCGTCCTTGAGCGATTTCTCCTTCTTATCGCGGAGTTTGGAGTACGAGTTGTTGTGTCGATCGTAATCAACAAGTTTATGATCTCTCTTGGTAATGTTCTTACGAATCGCCTTGATCACGGTCTGGAAATCCTTGTTGGGCGAAATTACCCTACTCTCAATCAACTCGATCTCAGGAGTCAACGTTTCCTTCAACTCGTCCATCAATTGACCGTAAGCTGGCAAGTTGTGCATGGTGTGCGATGCGTTGGGATGATTTCGTTCGAGGTCGTACTCGCTACCGATGGGTTGGAAAAGCGTATCGAAGTGATGTCCAAAATTGGCACCGCTAAGCAACATGTTCTTGACAGCATCTCGGAAGCTCGAGGCATCTTTGAGGAGCTTTTCGGAAAGCTTTTCGAGCGAGGTGAATCGTTGGTTAAGAGAGTCAAAGGCAGGATCGGAAGATTTGGCCGCCATGCCGATTTTACTCGTCATGAGATGCGGCGTGCGCTTCATGGCTTTGGCGAGACCCTTCATGATAGGCGAACGGGTGCCTCTTGTGAGGCGAAAGATGTAGAAAGAGTGTAGGTATGGATGTGATGCTGGATGGATCAGTAAGGAAGGGGCAGGAGTGAAGGTCGGAACTAATTCAAGGATAAGCAAAAAGAGTGAGCTGAGCGGCTGTGCACTTTGGAGTTGACGTTCTGGCCGGCGTTCCTGAAGCAGATGCAGAGTAGAAAGAGGCCTAAGCACGGACGTCGGATTATCCTCGCTCGCCTGCGACTTTCCGTCATCATAACCATTTTGTCCGCTCTCTCGCTCTCAAGTCCAGAGTCTGAGCTCAGTCAATTCTCTCGTACGCATCCACAAATTGCAAATTTTGGCAGCAGCAGAAGACAACCTAACATAGTCGTAGCCACGGAAAGGGACCCTGTGGAAGATGATCCCTCTTCCCCGCAAGCACTATACCTGACCGTATACGGATGTTGACCGACCTCGCCGATCGTCGAGTAAGCTTCGAGAGGCGTAGGTCAGAGTCTGAACAGCGAGAGTTATAGCAAATGCTGGGGGAAGCAACGGGGCAACGCTTCTTCGTGGTGGAAGCGACTCTTTAGACACGGCTCATGCTTGCATATCCTCGCCGAACTGGGTTCTCTGCCATCCTTCACATCACACCACACTCACGACCAAGACAATCTCTGTACACTTCCTGCGCTTCCTTAGAGCTTACAGCTTCTGCTCAGAACCCGCTTTTGTCACTCATATCACCGTGACCTTGCATCCTGGACTTTGCCAGAGAGGCTTTGTCAAATATGTTGACGAGCACACGCACGGCGAGTGGCTTGAGCGCTACATCTTTGGCGCGTTTTCCAGCCGGGTGCCGGTCGCTTTCTCGCCGGAATTTCGCCCTTCTCTCTTCCGGCATTAACCACCCGCCCGCAACCCCGCATTTTGCCCCAACCTCGTCCTCCTGCCTTCCTATATCTTCTTCGCCTCGTTTGTCCTTCCCCTCCTCTCTACGCCACCTCTCTTCTTCGTCACACTTTCGTCAACCGATCGCACACATTAACGGCAATCCAAAATACAACATGTCGAACTCGAACGTAGACTTCACCAAAACCGTAGGTTACGACGTTGGTACGCAACCCGTTGCTTGGAATCGTCGCGACTTGCTCACCTATGCTGTTTCGATCAATGTTGGACCAAAAGATCTCGATTATGCTTATGAGCGAGAATCGGGATTCCGTGCGTTCCCGACCTACCCTGTAGTCTTGGCTACGAAAGGTACGAGTCAAGATACGACGGTGTTTAGCGAGATCATTGCTTCGCGTGGCGCTGTGCCGGGCTTCCCCGTTTTGGATCCCAACACGATCGTTCATGGTGAACAGAGCATCGAGATTCACGCTCCCATTCCGACCGTTTCGGGTGAAGGGTGGAAGTTGAACAAGCGCATCGTTGCCGTACATGATCGACCTAACGGTCTCGTTATGGAGACGGAGATTTGCCTTGTGAGCCCCGTTGGACGCAATCATGCCACCATGATCGGCAGCTCTTTCTACCGTGGAGGTTCCCAGGGTACCAACTTTTCCAAATCCCTCGTCACCAAACCTCCCACTCCCAAAGCTCCCACTCGTAACCCCGACTTCACACTCAGCGAAAAAACCACCCTTCAACAAGCCATGCTCTACCGTCTCAACTCAGACTACAACCCTATCCACATCGACGGTGGTTTGGGCGAAAAAGTAGGCCTTGGCGGTACAATCCTCCACGGCCTCTGCTCGTTCGGCTTCGCCGCACGTGCAGTCCTCAAAGCCATCGACGCTAACGACGGTGTACCCGCCAACACTACCGGTGCTAAAACAAGGGCCGAACTCGAAGCATTCGCCGTTCGCTTCACTTCCCCTGTCAAACCGGGTGACGAACTAGAGACCAAAGTTTGGCTCTTGGGCGAGAAGGACGGTAAGCAGGAAATCGCGTTTGAGCAATTCGTCAAGGGTACGGGCAAGAAAAGTCTAGGTGCGGGTTACGCTAGAGTCGTCAAGGTGGCCAACGATGATGTGGCTCGTTTTGCAAAGTTGTAATGTCCCTCCCTTCACCCAGATAATTTGGCTAAATGTGGAATCGCAATGCGTTCTGAAAAACCTCTTAGTGTTGATGTGTGGTATCATCGTAACATAAGCAAAACATGTTCGAAAGAGTGGTATACTGAGCGCGACACCTGGCGACATGCTATCCTCCCTAACAAGTTGCGAAGCTTTGCAATTAAAACACAACGCGCTCCCGCATATCCATAGGCCGAATCCAAATCAACCCAGGCCTACTCCTCGCCCTGACAATCGCCCACGGCGTCGTCGTCTCGATCCTGTTCCCCTGAGCATCTCTCGTCGGTGCCGGAGCTTTCGGCACTCTCGGCCTCCCATCTGCATCCATGACGCTTGCCAACAGCTTTGCTTTGGTCTGTGCGGATTCTGCTGGGCCTGCGCATCTCGAGATGAGTTCTTTGGCGTGCTCGGCTGTTCCTTCGGTTTCAATGACGATTTTGCCGTGCCATCCTGCGTCGACGACTTGGATTCCTTCGTCCGAGATGATGGCTCCGGGGACGATGTTGATCACTGCACGGTAGAGCCATTTGGAGATTCGGTAGCGCGCGCCTTGTGGCGAGAACGTCTCGACTTGGTCTTGTACCAATCGCATCGTCGATACGATCTGATCTCTGAATGGCAGGACGTCGAGGTAGATGACGGGTTGAGAAGCGTCCGAGGAACGAACGATATTGTGGTAGTAGCTGGGCGCAAAGCTGAAGGCATTCAACCAGCTCGGCAAGTGTCCTCCACGATCGAACATGAACGACATGTCGCGCAAGTACCTTCCATCAAAGATGTACTTGCCTTCGTTGCGTTCGTCCCCAACAGCGCAGTCCCAGACCACATCACCTTTCTTGAGATGTGGCCAGACGCCAGCGATGAAGAGTTCTCGCTCACATCGTGCGAGCTCAGTATCGCTTAACCAACCGCCAGCCTCAGTGGAAGGAACCCAGGCGCGGAAGAAGCCCGCGCGCCCCGGCTTCCATGGGCTGGTGATCGATTCTGTGCGGAATGAAGCATGCTGCTGCATGTGCGGCGAAGCAGGATTGGGTGAGAGCGGTGCGATCGACCCTTGCCTCGCTAGCTGCGAAGAGGACGAGGGAACTCTGTAGTCTGGCTGCATCCTCAACCTCGTCAGCACACGATTGTAGGCTCTTGTCGTCGCCCTAGCCAGCCTCGGGTATCGTGGATCCATCTTGTGCGGTGCTCTTGCATACTCCGCTCCGACCAGAGCATACTCTGACAGAAGATCGGAGGAAAGCAAGAATGCCTCGCAGTCCGAGAAGCTCAGCGGCATCGGATCTTTGTCGACAATCGGTGCATCGGGCTCGCTTGAGAGTTGGACGGGCTTCCATGTCTGGTAGCCAACAGGGGCAAGGAAGCGGTCAAGGACAATTTCGCGACCGGCAAGCTGGCCCAGCGCGAAGCGAATGGATTGGGACGTCTGTCGAAGAGCTTTGACGTCAGCATAGTCGAGGTGGCTGATGAGTCGAGCAATGACATCCGGTGTGGTAGCAGACCAAATAAGCTCGCCAAGATCGCTGTACATGACCTCGTCAAACTCTTGTGCTGTGTCTGCAGCTTGCTCGCTCTCGTCGTCCGCAGCCTTCGTGGTTTGCGCTCGAGGCACTCGGACGTACCGACGATGGTCGATGGTGAGAGATGGATCAGCGAGCCCATGAGCACACCACCCACGGCCATAAGTGATGCCGCCTTCGCGGTAAGGTCCATTTGGCTGAACGATTTCGTCGTGCTCCTCGTCCTCCTCTCCGTCTTCATCGTCTTCGCTCGCAGCAAAGGTAGCAGTGAGCAGCGAAGTCGAAGGTGGAATGGTCGTAGATGGCGCCGCAGTGGTCCTTCTGGCGCCCATGCGCACAGCCTGCCGGAAGCGATCCGGTTTATAAGGTGCGACCTTCTCGAGCGGTGGCGCAGTGGGTGTGGCTTCGCCGTTGGTGCCTGCTGCGAACTTGACTTGACCGTGCCCATTGTTGGAGGAAGAGTGCCGGCCGATGTCGGAGGAAGAAGAGGGCGGTGGGAGCATAGTCATGACCTTCTCGTCTGCAGGTGTAGCTGGCATATCGGAGCTGCCATCGGTGCTGGAAGGTGCGTCCAGGTTGGAAGTGGATCTTGCCATGGAACCAGTAGTAGCGCTCCTTGCTTCAGCGTCCATGTCGTCCTCTGTCCCAGCGTCTACAAACACCTCTGACTCTGCGTCAGAGGCATCATTGTCATGATTAAAGACATCGTCATCGTCTTCATCCTCGGACTGCTGCGCTTCGGGGTCGATCTCGCCAGCTGGGAAGCCAGCAGCAAGCGCTCTTTGGGCTCTTCTGTCCTCCCTTCGTCCGGCCCTCCTTGCAAGCCTGTCTTCCTCCTCAACCTGACGCTTTGCCTCCACGAGCTGTCTCTCCTTCTCGAGGATAGCTTCTTTTTCGGCACGGATGGCAGCTTCCTTGGCGAGTCTCTCTGCTTCAATGGCTGCCTCTTTTGCCAGCCTCTCAGCCTCGATCGCAGCCAATCGCTCTTCCTCTTTGCGCTTGACCTCCTCTGCAGCTCGTCTCTCCGCCTCCTCGGCTTCTCGCTTAGCCTCTTCCTCCCTTTGCCTGCGTCGCTCTTCCTCCTGCTGTTTCCTCTTCAGTCTCCTCTCTTCCGCTGCTTTCTCCTTACGTTGCCTCTCCTCTTCGGCTGCGCGTTCGGCATTGATGCGTCGACGTTGCGCTTCTTCCTTCTCCCTTTGCCGCCTTGTTTCCATCTCTTCTCGTTGGCGTTGACGACGTTCGGCATCTTCCCGCTCGGCGCGTTCGCGCGCCATGCGTCGTGCTTCTCGCTCAGCTTGCTTGCGTGCTTCATCCTGACGTTCACGCTCCATCTGTTCGGCGGCCAAGCGTTCACGTTCTGCACGTCTCCTTGCACGACGCTCTTCCTCGTCGCGAGCTTGTTGACGATGATAGACTTCAAGGCGATCGGCCTCCATCTGCTTTTCACGTTTGCGTTCCCATTCGCGTGCTTCGATATCGTCCTCGTCGGCAGTGTGGAAACCGTCTGCATCATCAGTGGACCTGCGTCGGTTCCTCGGTCGGGAAGGGGGAGGCATGTGATCGTTGCTGCTGCCGACGGCTCTGAAAGGGATCTCTGCTGGCTGTGGTTTGCTGTTGTTTCGTCGACGTTCGTCCGAGTCACGCATAGGTGCACCTGAGGAGCGAGTACGCGACCTTGGCTCTGCGGTGTCATACGTTGAGGGCGTTCGGCGCTGTTGCGATCCAGATGCTGCAGCTGCAGCTAAGAGACTAGATGTGGGGACGGGAGGCGGAAGGGGAGCATCTTTCCATTCAATTTCGCCGCGAGCATTACGAATGATGGCGCGCTCACTGCTCTTGGTACGTGTACTCTTCTTCGTCTGTGCAGTGTGGATACTCGAACCACTGTCTTTGACCTTCTTGGGTGTCCTGCTTGCCGATGCAGGGGAAGAGTAGGCAAAGAGACTGGGCTCCACGGGTGGTCCATCTCCAGGCGAAGAAGGGAAGACAAGCGCTGACGCGGAAGTATATGTGGAAGCGCTCGAGTTGAGTGTGTTGCCGTGCAGAGGGCCGATGGTGGAAGCGGCAGAATGGCTGGGTTTGGCAGGGTTGGCGCGCTTGGCAGATTCAAGGATGGTGGAGACGGAAGATTTGCTTGGGCCCTTGGGTGCTGATGGCGTCTTTGTTCTGTGGTATACGGGGAGCGTTGGGTAGTATCCTGGTTGGGGGGATCGATCCATCATGATGGTATCGTCTTCGTCGTCCGATTCTGATGAGGTAGCGGGGTTGTCCGTGTCAGTAGATCCGGGAAAAGGGAGGGGAGGATTGTCAATGTTATTGTCGTCGTTCCTCACAGCAGCGATGGAGTCGTTGTCATGACTGTTCCGAGGCAAGCTGACTTGGGTATCGTGATTTTCTCTCTCGTTGCTGCTGTTGTTGATGTTTTCCCGTGATATTTTTGAATCCAAACGATGGTAAATGGGATGGTCTCGGGCGGCTGAAGCGAGTGCTGAAGAGCTTCCTTTGTGGCGAGGAGACGATGAAGACGAGACAGGGGAAGGGTATGAGTCTGTAGCCTTGGGTATGCGCTTGTTAGGAGAGGCGGGACTGGTGATGGTAGGAGAATGGGTGCGAGTCGAATTGAAAGGACGATCTGTGATGTTGCTTTTCCGAGTACTAATGCTGTTGCTGCTGCCGCTGTTGCTGCTACTGCCGCTGTCAACTGCATGATCGTCGTGGGGCGGATCGACAGTGTAGATCGAATTAGCGCTGAATTTCTCAGCAGCCAAACCGCGAAGATCAGCAGCTGAACTTGAACCCTTAGCCGAGGCAGCAACAACAAATTCAGTGTTTTTGTTTCTGTTATTGCTTTTGTTTTCGGATGAAAGATTTCCAACTGCGGGGCGCGTTAGCGCTTGTTTTGAAGGGCTGGTCAGGTTGGCTGGGCTCACTGGGCTGACTGGGTTGACTGCAGAGGTGAAAGCGCTCTGGCTGATGCTGCTTCTACTGTGACGAGTTCGCAAACGAGCTTCGGGAAGCTCAGAGCTACCATTCGTCTTGCCGTTCTCCTTATCATGCTCTTTCGCTTTTATGCCAGAGCTTACTCCGTCTGCCATGAAGTCGTCTAGACCCAATCCCGAGAACCGATGCGCAGCGTTGTCCTCATCAGCATCAAGTGTTCCAGTGATGCTGCTGAGTAGGGCAGGAAGCCGTGGAACAGCGGCCGAGATACGCGTCGGCTTTTCCGATGATGGCTCTTCTCGGACCTGCGCCGATGAGGCTTTACGTCGTAGTCGAAAGGCAGCTTTCATTCTGCCACGACGAGATCAGTGTGTGGTCGGAATTTATTTTCGAACAATGATGCTGTCTGCTGTGATTGGGAAGACTGTGCAAGTGGTGCTGATCGATTGGTGTGGCTTTGCAGCCCGATAGGAGGGCTTGCAGGTGAAGCAAAGATTGATGATACGTCTGCTACTGAAAAGTGGCACTCCTGAGGACCGTTCCGAAGTTCAAGGAACCCTCCTGTATACAGGAGATTGGCGGTTGTGGTGCTGTGGTGCTAATGGGTTGTCGGATCAAGGAAGAAGATGATGGTACGGTCCATACATTGCAAGCTTCGAAGTCTCGTCTCCTTACGAAGCAGAAGAAAGAGACCAGCCCTGTCATTCCAGAGAACTATTCGGCGCACAAACGAGAGACAAGTGACAAAGGGCTCATCGCACGCCCAGGGCAAGAGAGCGAGGGTGTCAACCGGTCAAGTGAGGCTGACCGGAAGAATAAGTTATGTCGGTATCTCGAGCATGGGGCAAGCCCTTCTAACTACTACGAGCGAGCGGGTCTTCGTTGGTTAGCTGAGCTCGCCTCTTTCCAGCAGGGAAGAACATTGGACAGTGAAAAGAGGGTCTGACGCCCAACCCTCAGACTGACTCACTGCACGCTGCGACTCATCGGAATGTGGACCCTTCAGCTCTTTTATCGCTGCTGCGCTTTCAGACACGAACCTCGAAACGGATCGGAAGGTGAAGCGAGCTGCTGCTCTGCTAAATGCAGGGTTGCAGTGCGGACTTGACTTCTCATCTTGTGATGATCGTCGCGCGCAGAAGCGAGCCTTTTCCTCAGTTTGAAAACGCACCAAACCAGAATCGAAATGGAAGTTTCTCCTGCATGCCCATCCACACGTACTTTACCCGTCACGCATTTCCACACGCTAACTTACCGCCGAGGAACCTCAGAAGCCAACACAGGATCGACAGAGCGCAGATGTCACTTCCTTGGACCCGCTCAGATGCCCGCCTTCCCGCGTTGTGTCAGTTTTGGCAGCGCATCCGTTACCCCGCTTTTTTTTGTGGTTCTTCTTCTAGCACATCCTTGACATCGCTATCACACACACAAATCAGTGGTAACGACATACATTCTCGAGTATGCTAGCTTCATCCTGACTTCAGCTTCCATGTGAACCACATGGCGAGACCTCGCTTTCCAATTTGCTACCTTTAAGCTTTGAGCGGTTAGTGCGTGATGATTCATGCCAACCTAACTCTAACTAAGCATGCTACTAATGAGGTCCAGGATCCTCGTCTTTCTGAGATACAATCGTTCTCCGCTTCTCTCTCGCCGGGTGGAGACCTTGGCTTTCGGGCAGAAAAAGCTCGAACTGACCCGGTTCAAGGATCTTAGCCTTCTCCGAGTACCAGGATGCTTGATGAATTTTGCCAACTTTTCTCAGCCACCTTTATTTTTATATTTTCTTGTCGAAGTTGGGTTTCTCGAAACCCTCAAAATCACGCTTATGCCAATGTCCTGGTTGTGAACCGTACTCAGGCTTCAGAGAATATGATGGAGATGCTGATATTGATATGCTAAGTGCTTGACTATATTACAATGTGGTAGCCTGATGCCATGTGACTCAAATGCTAAGCCATCTGGCCAACCGCTGTTGTCTCAGAAGAAGTAGTCGCGGCAGGGGCCATCTTCTTGCTGTGCTTTTCGTTCAACTTTTCGTTTTCAGCAAGGTCAGCGCTGGTGGCATCACCATCGACGATCTGCTGCTCCTCGTCGACGAGTTTCGCCGAATCACCTTCCTTACGGCGGAAGTAAATCCTCTTGGCCCACTTCCAAGCTTCGATACCACCAACGAACAGGAAGCTGCAGACAAAGATGATTCCCCATTCCCAACTGATACCCTTGTGCAGGAAAACAACATCGTTGAGTCCCGGGATGTAGAGGATAGGGAAGATAGAGAAAAAGCCAAGCACAACACAGCAGAAAAGGAACTTGTTCTTCCCCCAAGTATCTTTAAACCACTGGTTGTACCATTTACCGTCATTGCGCATGGCGAAAAAGCTTCGTCGCGTGTCCACCATCTCCCAAGCCAAAAGCAACGAGAACCACGTCATGACAGCAAAAGTAGAAGCGCGTGCACGAAACACGAGGTCGCACGAATCGTTGTAGCTCGCATTGCATTGATCGCCGAGGTTGCCATCTCCAAAACCGAATTCGACGAGCGTGAACGTGGCAAGGCAGAGAGCGGCCATCCAGAATCCATAAACGGTGAGGTCGATCAGCATTTCGGGAGCGAAAATGCCCCACCTGTTGGAACGTGGTTTGCGCTTCATCACCTCCATAGAGGCTTTTTCCATGCCAAGACCCATGGCGGGGGCCGAACTGGCGACCATGATGACGTACAGGATTTCAATGGGAGAGAGGGGGAAGACGGAAAGGCCGGTGGTGTCTTTGAAGGCTAAACCGATGAGTAGAACCGATGCTTGGGCTACGTTCTGTGCAAGCAAATGGCATACAAACTTGGAGATGTTGTCGGCCATGCGTCGGCCTTCTTCGATAGCGTTGCCGATTGAAGCAAAGTTGTCATCGACGAGAACGATGTCAGAAGCATCCTTGGCGACGTCTGATCCGTTCATACCCATGGCGATACCGACATCCGACATCTTGAGGGAAGGCGAGTCGTTGACACCATCACCGGTCATGGCGCAGAACTTGCCGCGGCGGTGCAGAGCTTCGATCATCCTGACTTTGGTTTGCGGCGCACATCGAGCGATCACGAGAGGAAGCTGAGGGAGGGCGTCGATCTCAGCTTCGGTGAGCTTATCGAATTGCGATGCTGTCATGACCATGTTGTCGACCTGGGCCTTGGAGTAGTTCTGAGTGTTGCGGGGCACAATACCGACGTCGAGGGCGATGGCTTTGGCTGTTCCAGGATGGTCACCAGTAAGCATACGAACGGTGATACCGGCTTCCTTGCACTTTCGTACAGCACCGGCGGTCTCAGGACGAGGAGGGTCATAAAGGCCGACAAGGCCGAGGAAGATCATGTCGGACTCGACCTCCTCACGTTCAAGCTCCTCGCCCTGGTCGTGTTCACTGAAAGAAAGCTTGCGGTGAGCGAGAGCAAGGACACGCAAACCCTGACTAGCGAGTGCCTCCATGTTTTCGAGGATCTGCGACTCGAAGTCTTCGGTGAAGTCGACAATCCCTTCGGTGGTCTGGGCTGAGACGCAAGATTCGAGCACGCGCTCGACGGCACCCTTCATCATTGCATAACTCTCACCCAATTCGTTGTTGCGATAGGTGACGGCCATGCGCTTGACCGAGCTGTCGAAAGGGTATTCGGCGATCTGAGACCATTTGGCAGCGGAGCGATCCTTCTCGGTTACTTCCTTATCAGCGTCGGCACCCTTTGTGAGTCGGGGTCGGCCCCAAGCGAACCGAGTTACGAAAGTCTGAATAGCGCACTCGGTAGGGTCACCATGAGCGGTCCATGCATGAGTCTCCTTGTCCTTGAACACTGTGGCAAGATTGCAGAGCGAAGCGACGTTCA
Organism: Pseudozyma sp. M118-08B; assembly: GCA_037039655.1. Taxonomy (NCBI): domain Eukaryota; kingdom Fungi; phylum Basidiomycota; class Ustilaginomycetes; order Ustilaginales; family Ustilaginaceae; genus Pseudozyma; species Pseudozyma sp. M118-08B. Next base: position 10,420 of record JAXQGJ010000074.1, on the reverse strand, counting down.
TGAAGTTCTCGAAGCGTTCGTTGCCCTTGACCTTATCAGACTTGCCAGAACGGGCGACCACTTCACCGTCGTTGGAAGCGGTCGACTTGGAGTTGCGCGGCTCAACATCATTGACGGAGACCTCACCAAGAGTCGGGTTGAATGGCTCGTTGGTTTCCGAAACGCTGTAAGTGCCGACGGCGGGGACCCAAGCCTTACGGACTACCATCTTGCCTTGAGTGAGCGTTCCGGTCTTGTCGGAGCAAATATCGTTGATGGATCCGAGGGCCTCAAGCGATTCGAGCTTTCGGACGATGACGTTTCTCTTGACCATGGCTTTGCTGCCCATCGCCATGGTGATGGTGAGTACGGCTGTAAGCGAGGCTGGAATCATCGAGACACCCGTAGCGACGGCATAGATGATAACCTCGTTGTCGGTCCAGTTGTTGGAGAGGAATACGATGATAGCAAAGAGAACAGCGACGAAGAAGAGGGCGACAGCGAGCTGCGAGAGACGTCGCTGAAGAGGAGTGCCCTTATTGGTACCCAAAAAGTTGTTGACCTTGTCCCAGACAGTGAGAGCGCCGGCTTGGACGTAGCGATGAGGATAAGCCTTGCCGTAAGCATTGCGCTTGACGTCTCGAATCTTCTGAGCCTTGTCGGCACCTTTGAGAGCGTCAGCGATTTTGCCGATCTCGGTGTTCATTCCAGTGCCAACAACGACACCGGTGGCGCGGCCTTTGGAGACGGTCGAAGAAGTGAAAGCCATATTGAGACGGTCACCAACACCAACTTCGTCGGCGGAAGAATATACTTGAGTGTGATCCTTGGCGACGGGAAGCGATTCTCCAGTGAGGAGAGCTTCGTCGGTCTCAAAGTTCATCGAGTCGATGAGGCGGCAGTCGGCGGGGACGGTGTCGCCGGTGGTGAGCTCGATAATGTCACCAGGAACAACTTCGTTTGCTGAGATGGTCTCACCGTCACCGTTGCGGATGACTCGTGCTGTGGGAGAGGCGAGGTTGCGGAGTGCGTTCATCGTCTTTTCGGCAGAAAGCTCCTGGAAGAACCCGACGACAATGTTGATGCCGACGACGCCAGCAAGTACACCACCTTCGATCCAGGAGCCAATGCCAAGCGAGACGGCCATGGCAAGGATCAGGACCTGCGGCAAGGAATTGAGAAAAAAGGGATCAAGTTGGTCATAAGTCAGCTTGGGCAGTCTCGACGAGGGTCAGTGGGAAACGAATAGGCTGAGGTAGACTTACCAGGGTCATCGCGTTGGCGATCTGGTGAAGTGCGATCTTGAAGATGCTGATCTCATCACCGCCTTCCAGCTGGTTGGGACCATACTGTTGTCGGCGAGCTTCAATGTCTTTCTTGTTGAGACCGTGTTCGGCATCTTCAACGCCCAAACTGCGAAGCACGGAAGTGTAGTGATGCTGCCATGCTGCTGTGAGCGCATCTTCGACTGCGATATCAGGACCCTGAACGGTGTCACTGCGTGGGAACTTTTCATCCTTCTTGTTGACCATTGTGGGCCGATTGGAAAGGGCTGTTTCGTTGAAAGGTGTGATAAGATGCCAAGTCGCCTATCGCAGACAGGTAGGTCGACTAGCAGAAGCGTTTGCTCGGCTGTAGAGCAGGTTCGATTCGATGAATGCTCGAGATGCTCCACTGCTGTGTTGTGAACTGATAAGTGAAGCGCATGCGCTGAACAGAGCAAGAGTCGTGGCAATCCGTGACTCTGCGTCTTTGTGTGGTTAAATTAAGGGTGGGTGGGGAGAAGGGGGACTTGAAGATGTCTCGCTCGTCTTGCTTGATGATGGAGCTGTGGGAGAAGAAGGAAGATGAAGAAGCCGCCGGAGACTCGAGACTATATACCTTTCACTTGACCTTGTTTAGCTACGCTCAGTCTTGCAACGTTTGGAAGAAACCGGAAGCGTCGGCCAAGACCGAAGGCACAAAATGTGTCATCAGCGACGACACCGGCAATCAAGTGCTTCCTCCTCCAGTCTTGGCATTCTGATCGCGACCAAAACCAAATCAAAGGTGAAGAGTGACCTTCTTCCCGCTCTGATGATTGAGCTGTCCATCAAGGCGGAAGAAGCAGAAACGAGGATGCCACGCGCGTCCGCTTCGAGGAGTGGCTGCCAGAATGCCAAGACTGCGGCTGTCGGCATCATCGTTATCTAAACGAAAGGTGAGAAACGGTTGCGCAATCTGATGCCTTGCAGTCGCTTCCTTGGCAGCATCGTTCACTGGAAGCTTTGGGTCTGCGTCAGATTGACAGCAAGGCAGGAAAGCAGTATCCAGGCATTGATTGATGAAGAATGCGCAGCGAAGAAAAGCAGGGTCCAACAAGAGAATAGAGTGCGCAACGGGACAACAGCAATAGAGCACGTTTCGAGAGGTACAGTGCGTCATTGGCAGTCGAAGCTGCAGCCAAGCCTTGGCGAAGAACATGCATGCACGAAGAATCACGGCGAATTGTGACCTAAGGAAGAGGCCGGCACGTTAAGGTACACGTCAAAGAGTGGTAAGTTACCCGCATCAATAGGCAGGTCAAAAGCATTGCAAATTGCTGTTGCGGAGTAGTCACACGGGCTTATCGGTATGACTTGTTAGGCAGCATATCAGTCAGATGTGAGCTAGGCGGGAGCATTGACTCACTCAGCTTAAATTCAGATTGTGAGAAAAGTGCCTGACCTCTCTATTGTGGGGAAAGGAAGGCCAAGACATGATCAGAAAGTGTTTGAAATTCGTCGCAAACCATCATATCAGCGGACACTGTGGAAATGCTGCGGATCGTGGTCGTATTGCAGTGCCAAGAGGGGCGCCAAGACCAGCAAGTCTTGCTCTCATCCGAAGCTGTGATATCATCCATTATCCTGACGCCGAGTATACGCAGGTCTTGGCATCGAACTCACTTTGATTCACACTGCCTTTAGGCTGTTCTCCGGGTTTTCGGAGAATAAGTTTGAATTCTGCGTAAGGCTAGTTGAACAAAGTTCTGCCGGCAAGTTTGCTCCACGTGCCGAACCGGAAGTCTGGACCGAAACTGTTTAGCGCGTTTCGCGTTCTCGAACCATTGCGTAAGATGATGAGCACCATCAGCTCTCACGGTGGCAACCATGATGTTGGAATGACAGAATGGACCGGCGCCGGCAATGAAAACGAATCGTCGGCATCTTTACACAGCCACACAGATGCTAGACTCCGTATTGGCAGCAGCCGGTCCCATCTCAAGCTGCGCAGTATTAAAGAGTCCATGACACTAAAGGATAGCTCGACCGTAGGAAGAACTACCCAGTCAATGCCAAGAATCATACCCCTTCCGCACGTGGCGCAGCCGAAGTCATCAGTCAGGGCCTCGCTCGCTATCGTGATTAGTGACTGATTACAGACAGAGCAACTGCAGTACTTGAATGTAATTGACCTTCACTGGTGCGAGTTTACATTCGAAGAATGGAAGGTCCGGCCTTCGCTTCGACGCGGACTTGCCGCAACAGTTCTTGGCATCAAGAGGAACAAGGACCGGCCAATTCCCGGTGCAACGGAAGACTTGAGGCTGGCATTTGGAGACGTCATTCTTTCCGCGACGTTTCAATGGCCTAACTCCGACGTCTCCCGGCCTTCCATCATACGAAGGACTTCAAACACAGTCCTCAGACATGGATGGTATGTGCCACCGTGATGAAGCTACTTTGCGTCAACAGTACAATTGCTTATCGACGTAGGGGAGTAACAACTTGGACCGCACTGCGGGAGAGACTGCTAAGTAAGGACAACTTGTGTCATGCATGGATCGTGTCGGGCGCGAAAAAAGTGATCAATGACTGTTCGGGGCAAATGCAAGATATGGTTGCGAACATCAGCGAACGGTTACCGGCTAGGAGATACCTGCGGCCTGAGTCATTGCATGGACTCTACTTACGCAAAAAGGCAATCGTCACCAAAGGTACAAGTCTCGCCACGTGCCACAGTGGGACACTTTCGCTGCTTGAGTGCTCTCCTCATACGTTCCTTCCTCTCTACTGGGATGGGTTCGTGTGAATACTGACACGTGTCGCCCTGCGAGCAGCCGCTCTTGGCCAGATGATGGAAGAGACAAGGTCGCGAAGATGTCGATCGCGAGACGGTGTCTACGATGCCGGATGCTTCTCGATCCTGCGCAAGATCAAAGTGAGTTGGTTCAAAAAGCCGTCAGTAAACCTCAGTAGCAGTCCATAAGGGTTGCCACGCGAGCTGAGCCAAGACGACACTTTGTGAAGTAGTCTCGGCATGGTCGAAAGCATCGTAGGCCGCCGCCTTTGAAGGCGTTGTGATACTCACATACTGCTGCATGCTTTTGAGCGCATCCTCGTTGTTCCTGAACAGGTAATCCAAATCGATCGCCCGATGCGCATATTCCTTATACACATTCGATTGCACTGCATACCCTGGCACCTGGATCAGATTCACCTTGCTCTCGAGCAATCCCATTTCCTGGATCGTGTTCAACTCTCCAACGTACCCAAAGTCGTCTAGTCCGCCCAAATACGCTCGAAAGCAGCCAGGATCACGCAAAGCATCCGCCAAGGCAGCTTTCACCCTAATATCCGCAGCTTGATCTCCTCTTCCCACGTTCACCACATAGTTGTGCGGACTACTGTCAGTGATGCCTTGCAAGAAGTCAAAGAAGAGATCTTTGCGAATGACGCGCTCGTAGTTCAGGACGCTAGCCAGCGGATTGAGCGAGCAGAAAAGGCGGACGCGCAGATCGAGTCGATGCGGTAAGAGCTGATGCTTGGCAGCGATACGCCCTCGAAGCTCGTTGACGACAAATTTACCTCCTTCACGACCATTGATCATATGACGTGGGTCGAAGAGGAGATTGTCACCGTCAAGGATAACAATGATGTACTGGCGTGGTCCGGATTTCAGTGCTGTTTCGATGTAGCTCTGTTGGGCCGGTCCGTCAGCAATGAGCGAGTAGTCCCGGGTCGGATCCCAGGCGGTGTCTGACTTGTAGACGCCAGCGTATTCGTCCGACTCGTGCTTTTGCAGGTCGGAGAGAGATGGCCGTGTGAAGCGACGTGGAGGATCTGAAGAGTTGATTACGTCCGATGGTATTGATCCGCTTGAGATGAGGGTTCCGTCCTGAGATGCAACGGCAAAAGCAGCGTCGTACGCTTGGTCAAATCCTGCTGTTGCTCCCACCGCAGATACTTCTGAGTGTATTGTGTGTGTCGCTTCGTCTGTGGGTGCAAATGGCCTGCTACCTGCAGATCGCGAGAAGAACGCTCGTAACTGATTCTGCGCCGAAGCAAGCGGATCTTCCTTTGGAGCTTTGACCTTGTGACTAGGTTCCGCATCTGGCGCCTCGGACTTCGAGGCCGCGCCTTTGTTCGCCTCGCCCCTTTTGGTATGCTGTCGGGCTTGCTTGAGTTTGGAAAAGTTGGAAGGGCCGCCGTTCTTGGACTCGGAAGCGGAGTACTCGGTCCGTCTTCTTTGAGGCCCTGCTTCTTGGTTGTCATTGCTGCCGAATCTGAACTGGCTCAAGTATCTCTCTTTGCCTTTCTGAGAAGAGTAAGAGTCGCCGCTTTCCTGCACTTGTTCCCTGCGCAGTCGAGCTTTGAAGCTCTTGTTGAACTTGTGCGCAGAGACTGCATCGTCCGTTGGGGCTTTCATCGAAATCTTCTTGCTGTGTTTGCTGCTGCTTCCGATTGATTGCTCACTTACCGATCGAAGGCTATCTTGAGGCTCTGTCGACCATTTGTCTGAGGAGGTGCGACCTGTTGAGGCGCTTCGAATCGCTTGCCGTCCACAAGTCGGTACCGCCGCCGAGACTGATCGGCTTGAGGAAGCGTGATGTAGGCCTATCGCCCTAGCAGCCCTTGACGATGATGCACTCCACATTGCTGTACTAGAGGCTTAGCCTCTGTCAATGTCTTCCTGATAGAAGAGGCGATAGCGAATGATGGCTCTATGATGGTGTCACCTTTGCGAGCAAAAGTCGCTTTGTCTCTTTCTTTCTTCTTCCTTGAAGTGGAGGGAAAGTATCACTCCGAGATCCGAACTTTTTCAGTAGCAGCAGCACGCGACGTTGGACCCTGAACGACTCAGCCCAAACAACACCTGCAGCTTGACGCACAAGGCATGAGAAAAAACCACCACGTCCTCCACTGCTTGCCTTCGTAGCCTTCATACGATCCTCAACACAGGCAATCAAGCCATGATAGATACATAGACAGCCCTCACTCGCAATGGACAAAGGTAAAGCGCGCCAACTCGACCCTGTCCACAATGTCATCCCACCACGGGATCGACTCGAGGATTCACCCTTGACGTACAACCAGCTCGTTTCTGGCATCATCGACTTTCTCGAGGTCGCCTTCCACACCATTCTGTGCATGCGCTCAGTATATCCGTACGAAGTTTTTGCACGACGCAAAAAGTACAGCCATCCATGCTACCAGTCTCGGCACCCAGGACTTAACGAGTACATTTCGCGTGTGCTCACCGCTCTACGAAGCGAGATCGAGAAGAGTACAGTTAGCAAGATCATCCTTGTGATTCGGCCAAATGTGGTTGTGGAGCCAAGCAATGGTACTAGTGGAAGCGGGTCGTCAGCTGGAGCGGAGTCGAGTGGTGGTGCGGAGGGAGACGCATACGAGCGCTTCGTTTTCAGCTTGGACTACATCTTGCCTTCGACACTGATAGACCCAAGGGATAGAGATTTGGCGATATCGAGCAATGTAACGAGTAACGAGCTTGAGCTCATATTCAGAGGCTTCATGCAGAAGCTCATGGTGGTTGACGGGATATTGTATGACATGCCTGCCGCAGCAGGTGCCAAGGGAAACGATGGGGTTGCAAATGGTGCCAGCGATGGCGCAGCAGCGACGGAGCTCACATTCGCAGTCGTACTCGAGATGGCAGACGAAGACACTTCTCCTACTGGCAAAGACCGTAATCAGCCCAACACCGGAGACTGGATCCCGGCAGACAGCGAAAATCTGGGACGAGCCCGCCGAACTCATTCTCGTTCGTCTGTCACCTCCGAAGCCACGCAGCAAGCACCAAAGATTCGACCGATCAAAACGCTCGATTCCGGCGTCATCAATCTCATGCTCTACGTCGAGGAAGATATCTATGCCAAATCTGGCTTCTCTCAGCGCCCATCATCGAAAAATTCACTTTCGAAAAACACCGCTGTTCGCCCTACCTCTGCGCAACCAACTCGGAAACCACACGGAATCGAAGAAGAGCTCCTCCTCTCCAAAGCTACACAGATCGACATTTCTACCGCCACGAGAGGTGGCAACGCTCGAGAAATCAAGAATCGCGCCAGACGAATGGACGCAGAGCGAGACCTCGACCAACCAGCACTTGCTGAAGCCGATGCGGAACCCGACATTGCCAATGCCAAAAGCAAACGGAAACGCGCCAGGATGGTACTCGGTGAAACGAGAGCAGCCGAATCCGACTCTGAATCATTACAGTCCTCCTCAGCTCCCGACTCGCCTAGTGGTAGCAGTCAAAGCGTACGCGACGATTTTGGGGGAAACAATCTCAGTGGAGGATTCTAGATGCTTTATGCTTCTGTCTATGCGGTAATCTACATTTTACAACGATGACAATGCCATGCTGTGTGGGGTTTACGGTTGTGGTCGATGTTTGTGACTTATCAAGAGATCGTTTACGCGGAGGAGGAAGCTTCGACTGGGAGCAGCGCGCGGGTTGGCGCTGACGAGCCATTGCAAGCGACGTTTGGTGGCGTCTTTGGTGATCGCTGCTGAATGCACTTGCTTTTCTTTAGCGGTCGTGATGAGGTGGCGCGAGTCAGTGAAGCAAGATGCGAGGATAGCAACGACGAGGCTGCCAGATAGATCTTTGCCGTCTTGACAGCAAACTAACACTTTTGCCTGCTGTGCTTCGGCTAGGGTGGGAGGTTTGGTGAGAGCTCGATGTATAAGTTCGATGGCGGGCGGGAAAGCGGTGCGAATGGCAAGGAGGCCTTTTTTGTTGGCTGACATGCGGATTGGGTATATTTGTGCAGGAAGAGGTTGTGCGTCGGAGAGAGTCAGAGACGAAAGGGAGTCTGGGAGATCCGTCGACGGTGGTGGTGTAGGGAGGCTTGTGAAGTGTACAATGAGGTCGTAGTCTTGCTTCTCGACATCTGAAAAAATATGGTCGGCTGGGCGAGTGCCAATGTAAACACCCGTGCTGCCAATCTCGACATCATTCGCATCGCATTCAGCACCATTGCTAGGTGAAGTGTTCGATCGCGCCGCAAGAGGCGTGAACCAATGCGTACTGCCAGCGCCCTTGCTCGCCTCATCCGCAACGATCTTATCAACACAAGCTTCGAGATCGTCCTTCTCGCATGCCAGGAGCTCAGCTTGATGCTTCCAGAAGACATCTGGCGTCAACCCCCGCGCCCAGTTTTCATGATCATCGCCTGCACCTTGCACGTATACGAACGCTTCCTCTCTGCCATCTTCGTGCTGCTCATCGGATGACGAGATTTCTGCGGAATCCGAAACGAACCTTGACGCGGAGACCAAGACGATTGGTGTGTACTCGTCCGTGAGAGCCGTCGAAATGATGCTGAGGTCAGTTTGCGGGGTGATGAATGTCGGTCGCAACGCCTTGTCGAGTCTTGGTACTTCCAGATCAGACTCGATCAGAGTCTGGACGAACCCTTCAATCCTCGCCTCGATCTGATCGTGCTCCGTTGGCGGAATCATCCATTTTGGCGTCTCCAAAGTGAACCCTTCCTTCCCCTCCTCGGGTCGCCCGTACTTCTTGTTCGATGCAGCATTGAGCACAGCACACCAGATCGGGATCGTCTTGCTCAACGCATCAGGCATACTCTTCCCTCTCCTGGTTGAATCGACTATTACTGCTCCGCCTGCCTCTACGATCTGCGGAACGAGATGAAGATTGGACCGCTTGAGGCTGAAACTCCATTGATGCGTATGTCCGTCGGTCGACTTGAAGTAAGACACGGCCGAGGTGATCGTAGGTGGTGTGTACCATGCTCCACACCTCAGGTTCGCCGTCAGGAGGAGGTTGGGAAGAAGAGAGTGGATGGTCTCGATGAAGGAAGAATCGATCACGATGCTTTGGAGCTTGTTGTAGATGTGCCGGGATTCGCGCTTGATGTGGTCGCTGTGTGACCAGTCGGCCCGGACCGAGGCCTTCATGGTTGAAGAGGAAGCCTCATCGCTGGTCATCTCAGCATGTTGACCGGATAGAGCGGTAGAGAGATGAGTTCGAAGGAGGAGTTCGAAGGAGGAGTAGGCAAGACAGGATCTCGAAGGGTTGCGACAAATCGACCAGATGAGGTGAAGCAGAAAAAAAGTGATGGACCCTGAACGTGAAATTCATGTGCCCGTGATGCTGCGTTGCATAGCCTGCATACGAAGCATTTCGGATGGCCTGGAGCGGCTAATTCTTCTTGTAGATGATGGGCAAGCACATGTCTTTTGTTCAAAGCCTACTGCTCAAGCACGTAGCAGCACAACATTCCTCATTCTCAATACAAGGTCTCACTGCACGAACCGGTGAATTCGGGCAGCTTGGCGTCCAAGGCAACTTTCGTACCCGTTGCGGTTCCATCCACGGATCAGCAGATCATTGCAGCCGGCGATCAAGCGATCAGGTACAACAACATAGGAGCATTGTTCTGATCTTGAGCATCATACCCCACAAGTTGTCTATACCGCTGAAAGCCTAAGAAGCTCTCCATTCACAGACCAGGAACAATACTGCAACGAAATAGTGAAATGTTCTGTATTACACTACACAAGTTGATACCTGCGACGCCGTCCGTACGCTTAGAGCTTGGCAGAGTCGACAAACTCGCCAATGTGGTACTCGGCAGCCACCTTTTCGAGGATCTTCTCGCTGTGGTAGGTCCAGAAAGCCTCAGTAGCGTCCTTGCCGCAGTTCTTGAGCAAGATCTTCTTTCCTCCAGGGTGCTGTTGAGGCGGCGATGAGAGACCATGTCAGAAGAGCACGTCAGAGAGTGCAGGACGTTGAGCAAAAGACAGTCAGCATTATTTCTCAAAAGGGATGTAGTCGGGAAGGGTTGGAAACTTACGTCCTCAAGGAACCCGGTAACGTCGTACACCTTGCCTTCGACAGCGACCCAAGCCGACTCGTCTGTGGTTTCATAATGCAGAAGCGAGCGTCGTAGGTTGAGGATGAGTTGAGAAAAAGGAACAGCGACATGGTCAGCTTTCAGCTTTCTGAAGTTGAGGTCTTTCGACTGCCAACGGTGGATATCAGTGTTTCCACTTACCAGACTTGTGGTTCTTGAGCTCGTTCAGATCAACCTTCTTGCTCATTTTGCTTTGAACTTCTTCGAGTTGTATTGGATGGAAGCAAGATGCGAAGAGGAAGAGTAGGATCAGTCCAAGATGAGCACGGAGCAATGATCCAGAAGCTGTGT
>JAXQGJ010000073.1:0-53140 GCA_037039655.1 Pseudozyma sp. M118-08B | reverse complement strand
TTTATCTATATCTAAAATTACAGGAATAGTTCTAAATGCTTTGAACATACCTCCTGCACCATTTGTTTCTTGACCAAGTCAAGAAACAAATGGTGCAGGAGATGTGTGCAAGGCAGCGGAATCAATGCGAAGCGTGGGTGACAGCTCCGAGAAATTTGAATTGAGGATCGTGCAGCAGCAGCAGCAGCAGCAACGCACACGAGAAGCAGAAAGAGACGCAGAACAGTGAGCGAGAAAGGAGCCAAAAAGTGGGTCCGCAAGAGCCGATGTACAGCTGATCCTGCCTGACTTTTTCATCGCGTGCACTTTTTCTCTCTCTCTCTCTCTTTCCCTTTCTCGCTGGCCATCTGACAGCCTAGCTAAAGTTCTAATTGAGGCGCAGCGTGCGCTTTGCTCTGTTACGACACACATACATACACATGCTGTGCTTTGCTTCGCTATTCTGCGACACTTAAGAAAGTCACACCAGTCTTCGCCTCATATCTCCTTCGTTTGAGTTTGGGTCTGATCATATCAGAGCGCAGCATGCTGTGCAATGTCTTGCTTGATCATCGAATTTTTTTGATAAAAGACTTGCCGATGGTCACGGAGGAGTTTGAAATCGCGTCAAAGAAACAGCGAGAGACAGGAGACTTTTTTTTCCTTTTTTTCCAAGACGCGCTCGAATACACTGCTCAACTGCTTGAACCCTTTCCCTCAAGGTCGCTTTTGAGTCGTTGTGTGTGTGTGTGTCTCGTTCTTGCTCCGACACATATGCTTAAGGGAATTTGGGCCAAGGCGAACGCTCGAAAAAGCGACAACCGACTCTGCCACGCTTCGCCTCGGAGTTGCACAGAACAGGGGTTCCCATGCTTTCCACCCTGAACAGTCTTTGCCCACTCTTCTTAGCATTTACCTGGCCTGTTCATGATTCTTCTTACACTGCGTCGCGGGTGGTGCTCTATATGTACTTCTGCCAGATCGACTCGAGAGACGTCAAGTTGCTGTGTCTCATTAGTGTGCGGTGCGTGGACAAGGAGCAAGAGTGCAAGTGACAGCAAGAGCGAGTTGAAGCGAAAAAAAAAATCGCATAAGCATGCCAGCCAGCATCTCGGCAGCTCTCCGACTCTTATGCATATGTACGGCGCCAGAGCCTGCGCGGAGCATTGAATCTCGTGCCGCGCGGTGACCAAATGTGCAGCTTGAACCGGCACATGTCGCCCCTCCCGGTTCATCGCATGGACAAGGCAAGTCCACATGCTTCAAGCGAAGCTGGCTATGCATCTCAAGCAATGATGGCTATGGTGTTAGGAAGTGTCCTTCTTACGAGCGAACTAGCAGAGGATGGCATTGACTTTCTAGTGGACCAATAATGGGCCAGCAGAATTCACGCCCGATGGCTGCGGATAGTACGGCGTTCTTCACCCTGCAGGCGGTGCGAGCTCGGTTTCTTGACTGAACTTAGCACAGTGCGCTACGGCTAATCTACATGCGATCAAAAGGTGCCGTCTCGAAATGAACGAGATCGACAGGCCGATCAGAAACGACGGCTCAACCGAAGCAGCTCTCGAGCGCTTGTTAACACTCAGTGGTCAGCGGTTGAGATGATCATTTACACTGTGCGCATATGCGCAAGACACCGTCGCGCCAACCTTAACATCGCTTCGTCTTTCCATTTCTGATCGCTTCCAACGGGAGACAGCGCTATGCGGTGAGCAGGAGAATCGCGTTTCACAGCGCCAGAAGGAAAGATTGTGACTTTGACTCGAGGCAGCCTAGGCGCATATCGGTACAACTTTGATAGGCGCCAAGCGCTCCAACCAAGCGGAGCTGCAGACCCGCTTTTGTGGACAGGCTTGGCATCAATTGACGACGTTCATCCGTCGATCAAAGATCTGCCACCGCCAAGCTCCGTTCACTGTTCGAGGTGTTTTACGGGCAAGCATTGATTGTTCGCCAAATGTCATACAGACACAATGACAGACACATGGTCAAAACGTTTCATTGGTGTCGCATCTGCGAGGAAGTGCTCGTGCGTACAGACCGAGGAAAATGGTTTTGAGCGGAACGGAATCGCGATGATCATCAACTTTAGCACAAGCCACTCTTGGTCGGACCAAGACGAAGCGAGATGTTCCGACGATTGCGCAACCCAACAGCTTGTGTGGCGCCCTCGTAGGCCGTACCGCAGAACGATTTCAAGAGCATGGTGACTATAACCTCTCTGTGTCCACACGTGAGTGACCAGCGGAAGCAAGCTAAGTCGATCATATGGCAACGGGCAACTCGCGCCTCGGACCTCGGTCAAATGTACGCTGCTAGTGCATTGCGTTGTCGCCATTTTGGATCGCAGTGATGCTTTCAGCTCATCACTCGTGCCTCCAATCGTATTCAGAAAGTCGTCTTTCAGAGCTGGGTCTCGCCGTTCCAGGGCCGTGGGAGCCAATTTATGGACAGCAAGTAGGAAGCAAAATTCTTGACCTGCTGTAGTTAGTTAGTCAGGGTGTGTTCTTGCGGTCGACAACAAGATCATAGCCGAGACAGGATTTGCATGCCACACGCTGACTTCCTGGCTCGCTAAGCAGATTCCTACGATCCTGCAATTCGAAATCGGCTCAAAGCTATCGTGAATTTTTGTTTGTTAAGGACGGGGTAACATCTTGTAGCGCACTTTCACTGCTCTCGCACGTGATGGCAATCGCATGGCAAAGCTAGACAACCCATAGTCTCTTCTCGAAGGCCATGCTCGCCGTGCGACGGTGTTGATGTTTGAGCACACCACATATTGACAATTGTGAACGCTTACTTCCGTGCAATGACACCTCAGAACGCACAGGGTGCGGTAGAGATCGCAGAGTGGTTGCGAGAACGGGTACGGCGGTAGACTCGGCCCATAGCATCGATGGCATCACGATGTTTGCCGCACGAGCTCCACGACCGAATTGACCGATGAGACTTTGCCCGCGTGCGAGAAGCTCGGAAACATTTCTTCCCGGTCCATCGATGCGACAACTACGATCTCGCCCCGCAACTTGGTCTGAAGAATTGCGGGGCAGCGTCGAGCTATAACATACTCCAGCTTTTCGATGGTATCCTCCACGAGGAGGTTGAGATCTCAAATTAAGTAGCCTGCTGTCCTTCCAAGCGGAAGAAGATTCAGAGGAGAGGCATGCTTGCTGAACGGTACCAAAAAGAAGACTTTTACCGGCTTTGTCGGAAGAGCTCGGCTCGAATTTGACCGTCTCCCCAAGATGCGATGTGTCGTCAGTGTGGAATCTCGAACAAAACCGGGCTTTTTCGTCCTTTCAGACCAGGCACGCGAAAGAGCGCTCTCTCCGACTTTTTTGGGCTTGATTTCGATTTTCATACGCATCACCCGTCATGCTCTTGTGTGCGAAGCCAGCCAATCACCGCTAGATGTGTTGTGCTGTGCAGCAAGGACCTTCAGAATCATCTGCAGACCGTTGAGAATTGAGCCGGTCGGCTACTCTTCCCCGCTCTGAATGTTTCTTCCCCGCTAAGTTCCCACACACCGAGCCGCTAACTCATCTCGAGCATCTCATGCCGGATCTGAATCTGTACATGCGTTTGTTCGTGTGAGAGTGTGTGTGTGCGAAGAAGGACAACGAGAAGAAAAGTAAAAAGTGGTGATATCGGTCAATGCCTACGCCCCGACCTGCAGATCGCACCCGTTGAGTGAAATGCGGCCGCAAGCGTGAGTAAACGGCTTTCCTCGTTGCCTTGATCCGACCGGTTCATTTCTCCGGACGGCCCTTTTCCATCATTGCCCCTTGAGCCGGTCGTCCTGTCCTCCCATCCATTCTTCCTTCCTTCCTGTCTTGCCGGTCGAATATATTCCTAGCCTTCCATCTCCCTAATCCTTCTCCTTTCCCAACCTTTTCGCTTCTTTTCGTCCCAACTCCATCATCCCCGCAGAAGGCAACCAACTCCCACCGTCGCAAGTCGGAACGTCGCTTTATCGCAACCAAGTCGCTACAAGCTTCCACCTATGACACTTCTCAGTCTGGGTCGTTCGCAAGCTCGCTCGTCTGCTTCACGACTCGTTGCATCCGCCGCCCCCGTCTCTACCAAGTCTATCGCTGCTCCTACCGCCGTCATGTCCTCGCGCTACTCTTCCACCTCCACCAAGAGTGGTGGAATAGGAAACGGCCCCATGTACGAGGGTCAGAGCTCCATGCCCCACCTCCCCGTTCCTAAGCTCGAGCAAACCTTGGAAAAGTACTTGAGGACCACTGTCCCTCATCAGACCAAGGAATCGCTTGCCAAGACCGAAAAGGCTGTTCAGTCGGCTCTTTCGGGTGAGGATGCCAAGCTCGTCCAGGAGCTCCAGAAGCGTCTCGAAGACCGAGCTACCAAGGAGGGCCGTGAAAGCTGGCTCAGCGAGTGGTGGAACGATGCTGCCTACATGGCTTATCGTGACCCTGTTGTGCCTTACGTCAGCTACTTCTACTCGCACAAGGACGACAAGACCCGCCGAACCGGTCCCAAGCGTGCTGCTGGTTTGCTCAAGGCTTTCCTCGCTTTCCGCAGACTCGTTGAAACCGAGCAACTCGCTCCCGAGAAGGGCAAGGCTGGCCCTCTCTGCATGAGGTCGTACAAGTGGATGTTCAACTCGAACCGTATCCCCGAGAAGCCTTCGGACACTGCCGTCAAGTACGACTGGAAGACCAACAACCACCTCGTTGTTCTCCGCAACGGTCACTTCTACGAATTTGACCTCATTCACAACGGAGAGGAGCTCAGCGAGGCCGAGATCGAGTCGCAACTCGAGAAGATCCTTTCGGACTCGGCTTCCAGCAAGCCTGCTCCTCAACCGATCGGTGCACTTTCGTCCAACAACCGTGACAAGTGGACCGACTCGCGCAACGCTCTTGCTGCCATCTCTGGCAATCAGCAGGCTTTGGAGCGTATCGACAGCTCCGTCATTGTCGTCTGCCTTGATGAGACCACACCTCGCAGCATCGAGTCGACTGCTTGGCAGCTGTGGTGCGGAGACGGCAAGAACCGTTTCTACGACAAGCAGCAGATCATCACTTTTGCCAACGGCAAGTCGGGTTTCATGGGTGAGCACTCCATGATGGACGGTACCCCTACCCTTCGTCTCAACGACTTTGCTATCCAGGCTCTTGCCGCTGGCAAGATCGACCTAGGCAGCTCTAACCGTACCGACTTGCCCGCTCCCAAGCAGATCAAGTTCAACACCGACAAGACCGTCGAGGCCAAGATCGAGGAGAGCATCAAGGACTTCAACGAGCTTATGGGCAAGCACGACCTTTCGGTCCTTGACTTCCAGGGTTACGGTAAGGGCGCTATTAAGAAGTTCAAGTGCTCGCCTGACGCTTGGGTTCAAATGGTCATCCAGCTTGCTTACTTCAAGATGTACGGTAAGCCTTGCCCCACCTACGAATCGGCTCAAACACGAAAGTTCAAGTGGGGACGTACCGAGACCATCCGTTCGGCCAGTGTTGAATCCAAGGCCTTCTGCGAGGCTATGGAGTCGCTGAAGGCTTCGGATTCGGAACGATACGAAAAGTTCCAGGCTGCGGTGAAACAGCACTTGTCGTACGCTACGGCTGCTGCTGACGGTCAAGGTGTCGACCGTCACCTCTTCGGTCTTAAGAAGTTGCTCAAGGAAGGAGAGAAGTTGCCCGCAATCTACGAAGATCCCGCCTTCGGTATGACCTCGACCTGGAAGCTGTCAACTTCGCAGATCTCGTCCGAAGTCTTCACCTGCTGGGGCTTCGGTGAGGTTACACCTGAAGGTTTCGGATGTGCTTACGCCATCAAGGAGAACTCGCTCACTTTCACCTTGACTTCGTTGGGTCTTGGTGCCGCCGATCTGAAGGAGTACATCAACGAGGCTGCCGTTGAACTTCGTGACCTTCACTTGCGTTTGCAGCAGAACGATGCTGCTAAGAGCAAGATCTAGGCGCGTCAAAGCAAGCCAAAATGTTGTTTGTATCCTGGCGTTGAGCTAAGACCGTGTCACTTTCTTGTATATATTATCTTATCAGCGCTCGAAACCGAGAATGTTATTATAGAGTCATCTCTTGGACCAAGTCTGCGTCTGTCAATCTGTTGGTCTCTGAGAAAGAGCATGTGTGCTTGAGTATGACTGTCTAGATTGATAGAAGAGCAAAGAAGAGCAGATGTCATTTAATGGCCCATTTTTCAGCGTCAATTCTCTGGCGACTTTTCTGGACCCCTTTTTTTTTCTCGAGTGGGCAAGAATCGAAAGAAGCTTTCTTCTGAAGGTGGAGGCTTGATCCGAAAAAATTGCCGGTTTCAGGGTTCAAACAAAGAAGCTGTAACCCGACTCCACCTCCTCACCATACATTGATCTCTTTCAGCAACCTCACCAAACATACCTGACGACGTCCAGAGCTTTTGACCAGCACACGAGCAGCAGTACGTCAAGCGACCATGCTGAGGTCATTGTTGCGAGCTCCGACAGCGGGCCATAGGGCAGCTCCACTGGCAGGCTGGTCGAGCTCCTCTCTGAAAACATGGTCACACGATGCAGCACGGCAGACGATAGCTTCGACCTCGCAACGACCTCAGCAGCTATTTCCTTATCGCGCATTCGCATCCTCCATATATCTGCGACAGGACTGCAGCTCATCAGACCTCGACAGCTCGGCAAAAGACACGTTACGGACGGCGTTAAAGGAGACAGAAACAAATCCCTCCTCCACCGAAACCAGCAACTTCGTTCCACGGCAGCAATTCGAGCTACCCACCACCACCCCCTCATGGTACGCCGGCCATATGGCTCGCGCCATCCGATCCATGCCTTACCTCCTAGCACGCTATCCACCCCCTCTCGTAATCGAAGCTAGAGACGCACGTCTCCCTCTCACCTCGATCAACCCCGTCTTTGAAAAGATCCTCAAAAAAGCACCCACCGCCAACGACGGCCTGGACGAGATCCACCCCGAAGATTCTTCTTCCACTTTGCAACGTGGTGCAGACGCCTCAACATGGCGTAGTCGCCGTCTGATCGTCTACCTCAAACGCGACCTGATCGACCCCATCGTTGAAACGAATGTTTTGCAGGCATTTCGCCAACGTGATCCGCACCAACACATTCTTTTTGTAGACACACGGGTGGACGCAGACGTGAAAAAAGTTTTACATTGGGTTCAAAAGCAAGCGCGTAAAATTGCATCCGATGATGCGGTCAATAAGCCTCCCAAAGCGATTTCGGAAAAAGCGGAGAAGAGGGCCAAAAAGGGCCTCTCAGGTGCGTTTCGCCATACTCCTACACCGGAAGAAGGGGTGAGGTTGTTGATCTTAGGAATGCCAAATGTGGGGAAAAGTAGTCTGTTGAATGCACTGAGGAGGGTCGGAACGGGGAAGGGGAAGGCGGCTAGTACGGCTCCTCATCCGGGACATACGAGGAAGTTGACGGGGACGGTTAGGATTAGCAAAGCTGGTCCTTCGAAGGTCGAGTCTGAAGATCTACCTGTGCCAGGGAGGAGATCGACGAGGAGAAACGCTCTTGCGCAACAACACGATGAAGAGAAGAGCGAAGAAGAAGCAGTAGTGGGTGGTGGAAGCTCGTTCATGATCTCCTCTTCCTCCAGCGAGAACGAAGGTAGTGAAGCCTCAAAGTCAACCACCGGGGAAGCAACTTTAGAAGACGACAAGAAATCCAAACCCAAATCCCCACCCATCTACGTCTACGACACACCCGGCGTCATGGTTCCCTTCCTCGGTCATGGCGCATCCGGTTCCGAACGTGGTATCAAACTCGCCATCACCGCTGGCATCAAAGATTCTTTATTTGACGTTCAACTTCTCACCGATTACCTTTTGTTTCGACTCAACTTACGCCCCTCTTTGGAACCGGGGCCACCGAGCTATGTGGTAAATTTACCTCTTTCGATTGGGGACTATTTAGCTACGTGCGACGATTCGCTTGGTCGAACCAATTCGATCGCTGAACTTTTATGGCATGTTGCTGGTAAAGCGCCCGGTTCGTTACGCAAGGGAAACATACGTGATTTGGACGCAGCAGCTACGTTTATGCTCCAACACTGGCGACTAGGCAAACTAGATCCCAATACCGAGCTCGATCTTAACACCACTGATGCGGAGGAGATCAAACGTAGGGTGAATGACTTTTTCGATAACGGGGGAGAAGTTCGTGCTTCAACCGGAGTCAGCGCTGGGCCGATAGTGGTCGGAGAAAGCGCGCCGGAAAGAGGAGAAGGGAGGGGTGAGAGTCGGACGCAAGTGAAAAAGCAACAAAAGAAACAGGATGTTTTGGCGAGAAAACGCAAGTTGATGGACAAAGGGATCAGCGTAGGCGCCAAAAAGGGTGGACCTAATGCCAAGGGTGGTGGCAAGAAGAAGAGGAAGTAGCGCATCACAGGGACTCAGATTCATC
Organism: Pseudozyma sp. M118-08B; assembly: GCA_037039655.1. NCBI lineage: Eukaryota > Fungi > Basidiomycota > Ustilaginomycetes > Ustilaginales > Ustilaginaceae > Pseudozyma > Pseudozyma sp. M118-08B. The sequence goes on along the minus strand of JAXQGJ010000073.1, from coordinate 44,748 downwards.
GACATTAAACACCTGCAATTTGTATTTGTATCGATTCCGCAATCTCAAGTCAGCATATCACTCGGCACCGTACATCCCCTTTCCTCCTACCCTCTTCCATTCTGAGGGCGATTGTACAGGCAGACGCTAACCCACACCAGACTCTCGCCAACGATCAAGGGCTGTGTGATATATATACTATTTCGATCTCGACGGCGAACACGAGGGAAATAACCGTTTGGTTTCACGGAGGCAGGACATGAAGGAAGCGTCCCCCTTTTAGTTCTTGGGCTTGTACTCAGTGGGGCCCAACATAAACTCTGGCCTAACGATCTTCTTAAACTCTTCCTCCGTCATGAAACCCAATGCCACGGTTGCGTCGATCAACTTGGTCCCCTCCTTGTGCGCCTTCTTCGCTGCGGCCGCAACATTATCGTAGCCGAGATGGGAGTTGAGAATGGTCGCAAGCATCAACGATTCGTTCAAAATCTTGTTAATCGTATCCCTGTTAGCCTCGATTCCGACCACACAGTTCTTGGTGAAGGATCGAGCGCCGTCTGCCAAAAGCCTAATCGACTGGAGGAGGTTCTTGATCAAAACAGGCTTGAAAACGTTCAACTCGAATTGGCCGTACGAACCAGCGACGCTGATGGTGGTGTTGTTGCCGATAACTTGGGCTGCAACCATGGTCAAAGCTTCGCACTGAGTAGGGTTGACTTTACCAGGCATGATCGACGAACCGGGTTCGTTCTCTGGCAAGCTCAACTCACCGAGACCGCAACGAGGACCCGAACCGAGGTATCGAATGTCATTGGCGATCTTCATGAACGAGACGGCAACAGTGTTGAGGGCTCCACTGGCCTCAACGATTGCATCGTGAGCAGCGAGGGCTTCAAACTTGTTCTCGGCAGTCTCAAAGGCCAAGCCGGTAATGTTGGAAATTTCGGCAGCGACCTTCTTGTCGAATCCAATGTATGTGTTCAACCCGGTTCCGACGGCAGTACCACCCTGGGCGAGCTGCGAAAGACGGGGGATAACGGCCTTGACGCGCGCAATACCGTTCTCGACTTGCTTGACGTAGCCACTGAACTCCTGACCAAGAGTCAAAGGGGTAGCATCCTGCAAGTGGGTACGACCAATCTTGATGATGTCGTCAAACTCGGCGCGCTTGGCGTCGAGAGCGGACTTCAACTCCTCCAAAGCAGGGATGAGCGATTTGGTGATCTGAGTGACCGAAGCGACGTGCATAGCGGTGGGGAAAGTGTCGTTGGAAGACTGACTCATGTTGACGTGGTCGTTAGGGTGGACGGGGTTCTTGGAACCAAGTTCACCGCCGAGGATCTCGATAGCACGGTTGCTGATGACCTCGTTGACGTTCATGTTGGTCTGCGTACCCGAACCGGTCTGGAACACGACGAGGGGGAAGTGGCTGTGGAGCTTGCCAGCAATCACCTCATCAGCAGCCTGGCAGATGGCATCAGCGACCTTGGGGTCAAGACCGAACGACTTGTTGACGGTGGCAGCGGCCTTCTTGAGAACACCGAAAGCCTCGATCAAAGGGTCGGGCATGCGCTCTTGAGGTCCACCAATGTCGAAGTTTTGGAGCGAACGCTGGGTCTGAGCACCCCAGTATCGGTCGGCGGGGACCTGGAGAGGACCGAAAGTGTCCTTCTCGGAACGGAACTTGCCCTGAGACATGTTGAAAGCGGAGGAAGCAAAGCCACGGAAAGCGGGGGTAGCGGCAGAGGCGACGGCGAGACGAGGGACGACTCGAGTAGATCCCTATTCGGTGGTGATAGCGAGAGCGAACAAGCGCAACAAAGTCAAGTTCGAGGGCAGGAAGACAAGATGATGACGATTTAAGTCAGTATTAATGTCGTTGATATAGCGAGCAACACAGTTGCAAGAGCCAGGGAGCCGGCTCTTGACACAGTAGCGAACGGGCCAATTTTGCGCGAGAGAATCGCATCCTTCTGGTCAGCCCCGCACTCATAGGGTTTGCTGTTATGCAACCCCGCATCTTTCCGATGGGAGTACTCCGTGCTTTCCGAAAAAGCCATCATCCAGAGCTGCCGCGTCTAGCCCAATCATCAGCATCATCATCATGAGCATGGGAGCGTCGGTCAATTAGCAGCATCCAGGATTCAGCGTCGACCAAGGCCGAACATCATCGGTAGAGCAGCAGCCGAATCCAAAAAGACGCCGCCTTGACCAGCACTCAAATGAGCCGTCCCAAGGCGCGCGCTTTCTCGCTTTCTCGCGATCGGGCTCTTTGCATCTCTTCTCGATTCGAGTAAAACCTCAAGATTTTGGGCATGAGCCGTCTCCGGCCTTCTTTTTTTTTGATGCTTTCCTTCTTCTCCCGGTCTCCGCCCTACTTTCCTCTCCAAGCTCATTCTTCCTTTTCCTCTTTGACTTAGCTCTGCATGTTCATCAAATGACAAAAACTTACCCTGAGGGATCGAAGAGCGACGGATCGAGCAACCATTTTGTTACACTGCAAAGTTGGTGAGGAGGAGTGTGGTGTGCGTATGGGAGTGGATGAAGAGGAAGGAGGGAAGATGAGAAGAAGGAGCGAAGAAAGTGGGATCCAACACTCAAACAACACACAGTCCAGTGGTTGCTTGTTTCCCTTTTGCTTTTTTTGGCCAAGTTAACCGGTTGTTCGGTGGGGCTTCTTTCGGCGCATTCGGATCAGCTCGGCGAGTCTTTTGCTCAAAATTGGCCGTTGAAAGATATACACTTTGCTGCCTTCTCCAGGATTTCGATCCTACTGTCTACCCTTAGCCTTGCGATCATTCGCAGCATCCTTGGTCCAACTATCACCATATTAGATTCCGTGTCAGACAACCAGGACGAAGGTGTGCGGTTCAAATGTCTTCGTGATTTGTCACACGTTCTCTACTTTGCTATCCTCTTCAATCCTTTCGTCGTCTCAAACGAGCTCAGGCGGCTTGAGCTTGTCTCTGGACCCCCTGTACAAAGTCATCACGACGCTCTCTGCAGCATGATGCCGGGGTATCAAGAGACCTCGTTGCACGTCACCGAACCGGCTCAAAGATGTTCCCAACGCCCCGTTCTCGAGAGTGTTTCAACCGAATTCTGAGCGCTGATCCGTGACTTTCCGAATTCGCAAAAATCCGCCTAAAAACCAAAGCCAACGCTCGCTAAAGCCGATTCGCTCTCAATCCTCCACACTCCGTTTGATCAATGTGAGACTATCCACAGCGTAACAAAGATGGGTATATTTCTCTTGTCTCGGAACAAAATGCTAAGATGACGACGAGGAAGAAGATGAAAAGCCAAACCACTTGCTCCAGTTGCCCGCTCCAGCGCCTGTTTTGCGCACATCAGCAACGTCGCGCTGTGGCTGGTCATCGAGCGAAACAGCTCGTCCAAAGACATCTTCCAAGCCAGTCGGCTGTTGGGGCTCCCAGAATCGCTGTGGACCCAGTTGAAAGTCGCGGTTGTGGGACGAGGCTTGAGTAGATGCCCGCTGTGCGCGTGCTGTGTTCGCAGGGTTCGAAGAAGGGAAGCCAAAGGATTGAGGAGCTTTCGGCCATTGGTTCGCCCATGGAGAGGGAGATGGCGGTGGATGGGCGCGTTCCCAGTCGTCGTCGGATGATTGCGACATGCGTCTCGCCGTGTAAGCAGTGGCATCCTCCATGACAGCGTCGCCATCCGCATCTCGAGCAACTGGAGGGAAGACGAGGCCGTTGTCATTGTGCGAGTCTGATGCTAGCTCTCTGCTGCCGTTTGTGTAGTTCAAAGCTGAAGGGTGTCGAATTGCCTGGTCGTCTAGACTGAGACTTGTCAACAGCGGATCGCTCCCGACGTCCATGTGCTCATCATGCAAGCCGTGAACGATGATTGGCTTCGAGACTAGCTGCAAAGGCGATGGGTATCGAACTTTGAGCTGCAAAGCGGCAAATACCGTCAGAGCAATCTCGCCGGCAAGTAGAGTGGCTGCTGTGAGCTTGAGAAGATGCGTGGCGTCTTTTCTCGTCGTTGTCTTGGCCCAGTGCATCGACTTTGAAAGCGTGCTCGAGTGTACAGCTGACAAGACGATCATCATTAGTGTGAGAAGACGCAGAGCGAGGATGGCGAGCTGAGCAGTGCGCCATGTCTGAACACCTGTGGATTCGGCTCGGACCTGACGAGCCCGTGCTCTGAGAATGGAGTGCTTGAGGAAGTCGACCTGGCAGCAGCATACGAGCACATATGGCACTGCAACAAAGGTGAAAAGCACGACCGATGCGGTGAAGGGCGACAGCGGTTCCGACACAACGCGTCCGGCAGCCCCGTCCAAGCTTGATACTGCGTAGAGAGGCTGAAGCCAGGTCATCAGATACAAACTCCATACACTTGCGTTGACCAAAACGAAGCAACAGATGCTGATCGGAGAGGATTCGTCTCGTCCGAAGAATCCTCTTCCACGTCTTGACCTTCGAGGTTCGGAAGCACTGCTCTTTGTAGCTGTGATATTCGTTCGCGCAGACCTGCCGTCCTCCGTCACCTTTGCCGTGTCCTCAACCTGACTCAGGCCGGCGTTCGAAGCCTTTTTCTTCAGATCCAGCCACTTCCCAAGACTCCAACTTCGTGCAAACTGGTCTCGTTCCGCAATCCTCTCCTGAACCCTAGGTGCGCACTTCGAACAAACGGGTGGATAACGCGCTGCTATCGAAGCCTTGTACTCGGCAAGGGATGCAAGCTTTCCTTCGTACTCTGAATTGTCTTCGTTCGGCAGATAGTCTGCGAGCATGTTCAGTGTCAAAATTTGATTCGTCTGGCATGTGTGACAGAAAGCGAATTGTTCCTTGCTCTGCGATGCGGTGTTCAGCGTGGCCGCGAGTCGAGCAGGTGAAGCAGGAGCAGAAGAATGAGGTCGAGTATGACGCATTAGCTGTGTACGGTCGCGATTCCATTCTTCGTCCCACATAGGTCGAGTGTATTGCTCTACAGGTGCACCGTCGTCTGTTGCAACATTCTGGCAGTGACAGCTTGAGCAGAACCAGTTCGTAGGTGTACCAGTGGAGGTGGTGGCTGTCGACGTGGAAGCTACGTCATATGGGCGTGCAGGATGCTTGCTACCTTGTGAGGCAGAATCGGGCCCATAGGGAGGTAGGATGATGCTAGTGGTGCGGCAGAAGAAGCATTCGCGTTGAGGATAGCCAGACGCTCCTCTGCCGGACCAGGGCCACATCTTTGGCAACCGTGTCGATTTAGGCTAGTCTACCCGCTGAGCAGCATATTTGAAGCGTCAGTCGCGAAATCGCATGTATGACGCCGAGTGACGGACTAAAATGACGCTTTCGACTAGTCGGATGGTATGATGAGATGGTGATGAGCAGCTGACAACCAAGCAGAGTTGATGCTTTGCAATTCAACGCTTTGGCAGTCTCTCACACTTTTGGCATTTTCAGGGTCCAGTCGGATGACACGCGACTCAGCCATCTTCGGAAGTCGCCGAGTTGCCCAATTTTTTTTTTCTCTCTTTCAATTCTTCGTGCATCCCTCCTCCACCTTGACAAGAACGCATCTTTGAGCTTTCTTTGTCCTCTGCACATCACTATTCCTCAAACTTGCCGTTCAATCGACCTTTCTCGCTTCATCAAGCGCTACAAAACCGTCTAAGGGCTATCAGCCCATCGCAAAGAGCTGCAAAGTCCCTCAGCCACCATCGACGGCGACCAGAATGAAGGCTGTCCTCCGCAGCAAGAGCTTCCTCCCGGTGGCGAGGGTCCAAAGCATAGAAGTTCATCTTCCACCTTTGTCAGCATCAAGGAACACTCTGTCACATCAAAAAAGCCGTCATGCTTCTTCGAGCTCACACGCCAGCTCTTCGAGAGCAGCAGCACTTGCCAAAGCGGCCGAAGCTTCCACCTCCGTCTCAGAACGTTTGGCCGCAGAGGGGGCTCCAATGATGGGGCCCTCCTACTCTGCTCGTCAAGACGCCAATCGCCTCGATACAAGTAACCGCATCCTCGCCGAGCATGAGGATTCATCAACACACTTCAATCTTAGCTCATCCCAAGCTCGGCGTTCGAGAGCAGCTAGATTCGGCAGTAGTCGACATGTCACTTACGCCTCGCCACTTCCGAATGCCTCAGCTGTGGTTCACCCTTCACGGTCAGTAAACGAGGAAGACGAGGATGAAGAGCAACTCGCTCTGGCATATGCTTCTCCCACCGGCACATCGACATCCTCAATATATTTGCCCGAGTACGTCGCATGGGCAATCTCACAGCTCATCGCTGCAGCTAACGATCCCAAACTTCTCCGCGCAGACCACCTCAAACTCGCCCACCTTACCGACCCGCAAGAGCATATGGCCGAAGCAGCACACATCCCGCCTAAACGATCCTCTTTACTGCATCTCGCCACCGTCTCCCCACATCGCTACGCTGCTATCCTCGCAGTCCTATCTGAGGTCCGACAACGACTTTCTTCCTCCTCTGGGTTCGTCGATGGCTCCTCTGCTGCTTTGGAAGAAGCACTACCAAGATGGACGCCGGACACGGTGCTCGATTTCGACTGTGCCGCCGGCGAAGGTCTTTGGGCTGCAGCACAGGTGTTCAGGCAGGACGATGATGCGCGTAGCCACACCTCGCTCAAGCGATACTACGGCTACGATAGGCGGCCGAACTTGCTCAAGAGTGGTAAAAGAGTTGCGCAGAGCTCGACGAGTAATGTTTCGCCAGCAGAGCCAAAGAAGCCCGAAACGGAGGTAAGGCTGAAGGACGAAGGCGAAGAGATCGAGGTCGATGGTGTTACGTACTACGAGCAAGAAGCGCAGGAAGCTGATCAGGCATTGGAACAAGAAGAGCTAGAGGAAGCGGAAGACTTTGAGCCAGCTCAAGAATACTTTTCTGGGCCTAAATCAGCCATGGCATCGGTCGAGAAGACGTTTCAATCTGTCCCAATCGCTAAAGACCTGGCCGCTGCTGGCTCAGGCGGCCGCTCGCTAGCGATCTCCGCCTTCGCACTCAGCCTGATGACTAACGACTCGAACCGCTTCGAAGCAGTCCAAGCCATGTGGGATTCCGGTGCGGAAGTCATTGTCATCATCGACCAAGCCACCCCCCGTGGTTTTGCCAGTGTCGCTTCCGCCCGAGCACAGCTCCTCCAACTCGGCAAAAGGGCCAACGACGGTGCAACGCAGGCAGCACACGTCGTTGCGCCCTGCTCGCACGATAAACCCTGTCCACTCTTGCATCCTTTTGCCATCAGTTCGTCGATCGCTTCAGCGGTGGGTGTTAGGTCGGATACGGGCAATCCGGCCAAGAGCAAAGATGTTTGTGGGTTTACGGCGAGGTATCATACACCGACGTTTTTGAGGCGGACCAAGCATTCGGATAGGGGGGAGGAGAACGTGGGGTATAGCTATGTTGTGGTGAAGCGTGGACCTAGGCCCAGCTTGGTCGGTGAGGCGCAGCGGAGGGGTGCAGCAGAGCTGGAGACGATGCAAGCAATGGTAGAGGAGATGTCGGAAGAGGCGAGTCAGACAAAGACGGGTATTTTGGATCTGTTGCGTAATGCAAAGAAAGCTAATAGTGAGAGGAGGATGCTGGAGGAAGTGGATGCGAATGCTGCCCTCGCTTCACCTTCCTCTTCACCTAAAGAGGCGTCGGCAGGCTCGCTTGGAACCCATGGCGTTGTCGACCGTGAGGTCAACATGTCGGACGAACAAGCCATGGACGAACTGCTCAAGCTATTACCTGAAGCGATGAAAGCCGAACTCTCTTCCTCCTCCTCGCAAGATCTCAACGCCGACCTCTCCGACCAGCTCACATCAGAACAAATGGACGCCATCCTTGCTTCCGTTCGCTCCTCCATCTCCCCTTCTTCCACTTCTACATCATCATCATCATCTTCGAACGCTGCACCCTCGATGGATGAAGTCGAGATTGACGGCGACACAATCTCCATCCCCGTCCCTTCGGCCGCCAGCGAACTTGCGATGCGACTAGAATCCTTCTCCTGGCCACGCCTGATCAAACCCCCACTCAAAAAAGGAGGTCACGTCACACTCGACGCCTGCTGCGCATCAGGCAACATTGAACGTTTCACTATCAGCAAAGCCTCCGGAAAACAGGCGTATCAAGATGCAAGAAAGGCTAAATGGGGGGATTTGTTCCCACATCCACCGAGGGGTAGGAGTGTGGTCAAGGTGTTAAATCCGGTTACTGCTCTTGAGTATGCTGCATTGCAAGAGGGCGCCGAAGGCGATGAGGCGGTGAAGGTTGAAACAGAGGAGGAAATCATGCAAAACCTCACTCTTCGGGCACCTAGCAAACTCTCTTCCTCCTCTGGTTCCTCCAAGAAAAGCAAAGGTGTACAGGTGATAGGGTTGGAAGATGGAGAAGACGCAGATACTATCCTTCGCGAGCTATTTGAAGATCTTGACCCTTCTTCGGAGATTATCACCGCTTCTAACGCCACTTCCCTCGCTGCAGGCACGATAAAAACCCTCACCCCACCGATTGATCGTGGAATAGCATCTTACCGCCTCATCTCACCCAACCTCGTCACTCCGACCCGAAAGCAAGAGAAACGAATCAACATTAATTACGCTAAAAAATGGAATCCCTCCCCACACTCCCCCAAAACTAACCCCTCCAACACCACTAGGCTAGCAAACACAAAAACCAACCTTAACACCCGTCAAACAGCTATCCCCTTCAACAACGAAGCAGAAGAAGGCTTTCAAAGCACCCTCCAATCCCCTTCCACAACCCCTAGATTGAGAGAAAGGAGAAGTTCGAGAAAGAAATCACGCGGTGATTGGGACCAAGAATTGTTCGGACACTAAATCCAACCCCAGCTCAGCTACTTGCATCACGATAGAATCACAAATAATGTTCAATAGACGAGTGAAAAAAGACGATAATGATAGCAGTAGCGGTATATTAGATAAACAAAGAACGAAAAGACAAGAAAGTGCACTGAAGAATTGACTGTGTGCGAGTGTGCATGCGCGAGAGTGCGAAACATTGGAAAGGTGGCGATAGAAAAGAATGTGGGTTGCGCGAGAAAAGGAAAACGAGAAGAACACGGGCCGGAACGAGCGGCCAAGAGCAGATATCGCATCTGCGGAACGTGTCAATGGAGAGAGATGATGGAGGAAGCGGGAAAGCGTTGAGGAAGGACAAGTGCGCTCATCCGACAGTGGTTGATTGCGGAGCCGCAATGTGTGCTGGCTCTGGCGTCGGCGAAGGTGAAGCACCGTTGGAACGAGGAAGCGGCGATTGACGCAAGCTGCTAGGCGTGCTGCCAGGGCTAAAGCGTTTACCTGCGCCATTGGAAGTGATTTGGGCTGGTGCAGCGAGCAAACCCTCTGCTTTGGATTTAGATGGGCTGTCACCGTTTCTGTTGAGTGAGAGACTGGACAAATCCGACTCCAATCCATCAGACGACACGCTTGCGCCGCCGTTGCTGCTTCCACGAGACATTCTGCTTGATGACTCGGACATGAGCGTAGATCGTGCAGCTGCAACGGGATTGGCTGGAAGACCAGCGATACCGCTCAGTGTGTCAACACCAGCAAGGACGCGGTTGGCGGGAGACGGGCCTCCGTTGGCGGCATCGAAAAGGGCAGCAGCGACAGGTTTTGGAGGCAGATTGGGATTCGAGCCGCTCTGTTGGCGCCTATGACCGAAGGTACGACCAAAGGAAGGCGTGTGTGCATGACCACGCAGAGATTTCGAAGGGCTTTTGGCGGGACTATCGGGCGTCGAAGGTGCTACGAGGTCGGTGGACTGCTTGGTCGGGCTGCCGAAGACACCTCCGACATTGGAGCGCGAACGTTGTCGATTGGACACGCTGGAAATGATGGCACTGGCATCGTCACCGTCGTATGGCTTGATCTTTGCGGGAACGCCATTGTCGTTGATGAGCTGCTGCGGTGGTGACATGATGGTACGGAGGTATGCCTTCTTTGCGGTGGCAGGATCAGCAAAGATGACGAGAGCGGTAGTATCGTCGACCCACTTGATCTTGTAGCCGCCCTTCTCGTCTTCGTAGGCGGCAAAGATCTGCTGGAGGTCTCTTGTCTTGAGATGCGAAGGGAAACCGGACAGCTCGAGAATCCTCGTGACGAGAGGCGAAAGCAATGGCAGTGCTGATGCGACCGACATGATGAGATTCAAGAGGAACAGGAAGGAGCCTTGAAGGATGGGGAGGGTGCTGACGCGAAGATCAGCTTGTGGGAAGATGGATCTAGTTCGAAAACGACAAGGATGCGAGACAGTTGTTTTGAGTATGGGAGAAGTGCGGAAGTGCGGAGGCGGACCGTGTTTCTGGAAAGAGGAAGCCGAGAAGGTGTTGTTGAATTCTGATAGTATTGCGGGCAGTAGCGGGGAAAGGAGAAGCTAGGTTGATGAGAAGCTTGTTGTGGCGAAACTTGTGGGCGTGAGCGTGTTTGAGGGTAGGAATGCTAGTAATGCAACGAGATGGAGAGCAAGTGGACCGAAGCGCAGCAGGGTCGTCAAGGAGATTGAGGGAAAGACTGGGAAGGTTAGGGGGAGGGATGGGCGGAGCGAGGGACAAAGGAGATGATGGGAGTAGTGAGTGAAAGAGTTGATGAGGAGCCAAATTGTGGGAACGCAGAACGACGTGTCCTGCAGACAATCATCATTTGCCGTCTGCGAAACAGGCGGTAGAACACAACGCGCCCTGAGCTAACTCAGCTTAACGTTAATCCTCGGCCAACTCAGCTCTGCCTCCGCACTCTGTCACTCTGTCACTCTCTGAGAAATCAAAATCCTTTCTCTCCGAAAAAGCCAAACAAAATCGGCAGGGTTTTGCACGCCTTTTGCTGCAGGTCGCAGGTCACACTGCCTTGTGGTGCCGTGGGCCGTGCGTAGGATTTGGATTTGGCTCTAGCAAACAAACAAACAGATTTTCAAGGGCTGAGCTTCACTCTTTTTTGCTTCAATTTATTTGTTGGTTCGGTGTTGAGCCTTGCCGCGCGCGCGTAAAGTGCCACATTCACATTCCTCACCTTGAGCTCTTCCGCTCAGCATTTCGCAGATCCCGGCTGCATCTTCCGACATCTTTGTCCATGAGGCAAGTCACATTGGTCAGTGTTGTTAAGTGTATATCATCTCTCTCTTAATAAGCCGTGGTTGAACTGCTTCAAGCAGCGATGGGGCAGTGCAAAGGCTGCAAGGAGAGCGTGGCTAGGATCGAATGGCCATGCGGTGAGCTTTGCCGTTTGGCCGCGTGGTCAGCAATTGTCAATTTTGGCGTTGATGAATTTCGCGTCGCGATTTTTTGTAGAAATATGAGCTTAACAAGAACACTCCGACCGCAAATTCAGGGTCCACTTCTTGGTGTTGATCTCTCTTTCTCTTCGTGTTAGCACCCTCACCTACACTAACATCGCCCGTTGCCAACGCTGACGGGGCTTCTCCTGTGCCTTTTTGCTAGATGCAGCACGATATCGCAGAGAAGCGGGCTCGTCAGGATCAGAATGTGAACAATAGAAATCGGGCGACGGACAAGCCTGTCTATGGCAACTTTCAGCGCTACTACCACATCCGCAATCCAACCACCAACGTCACAGACTTCGAGCAAGATGGCAATGATGCTTTGACTCAAAGCAGCAGCACACATTCAGCCCTTGCTCTGGATAGCCGCATAGCTGACATCTTGCAGTATCTTTCGAAAGATGACACCCTAGCTCGTGCTGTTGCTGAACGGTCGGATGCACTGCTGAGCGTACTCGATATTGGCTGCAATTCGGGCAAGCTTACTGTTCAGCTAGCTCAGACACTTCCAGGGATCATTGGTAGCGATTCTCGACCTGGTCGAGCCTCAAAGCTTCGATCAGTCGAAGTTATAGGTGTGGACATCGACCCTTTACTGATCAGGCAAGCGAAGGATGCAGCCGTCACAGCGCACTCGCTACACCGTCCGACCAATGATCCTGCAGTGAATTCTTCGGAAGATAGTTGGGTCGCAAGCGTGTACGATGTCGGCCCTCAGCTACCACCGGATGCAGTCTTCTTCCCGTCCACATTCCCATCCCTCTTTGGACCGATAGCCGCTACGTCTCAGAATGAGACAGGGGTACGAAGCTCGAAGCGGCGTAGAACAGATCGTACTGGGCGAGCATCAGACCGAACCAAAATTGCAACAACAGCTCTCGATCCGCCGAATCTGCGATTCTTCGCGGCTGAATGGGTCAACCCTTGCGCTCCTTCCTCGAGCGCGCACTTCCAGTACGACTCTTCCGATCTCTCTAAGCTCTCAGCCCTCGATTCGCGCGGCTATACAATCGTCCTAGCTCTTTCGCTCACCAAATGGATCCACCTCCAACAAGGAGATGATGGTCTGATTCGCTTCTTTGCGCGCATCGCCCGCACCCTTCACTCCAATGGCTTTCTATTCCTCGAACGTCAAGAATGGCGTAGTTACCATTCGGCGCGGAGTATGGAATCCAGCATCAAACACAAAATCAAAGCATTGCAGCTCAGGCCGCATGGAGACTTTGACTATTTGCTTGAGTGTATGGGACTGAAATTTGTCGGGAAGATTGGCGAGGGAAGAGGAATGGGTTTCGCGCGACCACTCCAAGTCTTCCAGAAGGTGCAAGATGCGACGGCAGAGCGGCTAGTTCAAAGCTTGCTCGGCAATAACGGAGGGACAAAATTCGCTTGGGTCGCAAGATCGTCTGCTGCATCCACATAGCAGTCTGGTGTAACGTCGACAAGGCCGGGGTGTGCGGCAGGAATGGCGTGACGGTCGAGGATGCCGGCAGCTCTTGGGCTGACTCGGAGGAGTGCAGCCGAGCTGTGTAGTCATCTTATCAGATAAGTCTGATCATCTTGTCTTCGGCAGAGGCGTGCATGCAGCACGAATCAGCTAGTGGTATACATGTCAAATGATGCAATCGATCGACCAGAATACTGCGTACGCTTTGAACACATTCAGCGATTCATGCGTGAGAACAAACGATTTACGGTGTGCGTGCGTTCTTCATAAGGCTTGCCTCGGCTCTTGGCATCGAAGGCTTGCATGCATGCATCTATTTCATTCCGAGGGGGAAAGGAGCGAAGAAAGCAGTGTGACACGAGAAAAACAACGCTGGCTCGGCACTCTTCGTGAATGCAAGGAATTATCAGATTAGATAGATCGCGCTTTGCATCCGCTAACCGAGGTCGTCCTTTCGTGCTTCTCTCTGCAGGTTGAAAGCTCAATGTTGTGCATCCTTTTCTTGCCGCTGCTAGGCTTGACTTTGACTTCCCTCTTACTCCGCCTCTAAGCTGCGGTCGGTGCTCGAGCGCCGAAGCTGCACTCAACGCGTAAGAGGTGCGGCTGCTACGTGTGTGGCTTTTGCCTTCCCGCGTTCCTTTCCCCCTTTTGTCCCGTGTTTCTGTCTGAAGCCTGGGGCAAAATTTGTTCACCAGGACAGAGTATACCTCGCCAGCGTTGCGGCATGGTTGTGTACCAGCCAGACGAGGGTTTTTTCTTACACATGCGTCGGAGGGGTCAAGTGAAAGTCTTGAGAGACCCGCGTCGCGCAACTCCTCACACAAACCCTTTGTTTTCCTCACTCGATCCGGCCAAGCTACCCCTTTCGCTACGAGATTCGCCCACCCTTGCTCGCCGCTTTATCTTTTCCAGCTGGCGTAAATCCCACGCAGCTTTCATCTACGGCGGCCACAATCTACCGTAGATCGTGGGCGAGCGAGGTAAAGGCCCAAAGGATCCTGTGTTCAATCGCTGCAGGTTGAGGCATAATTTGGCTCGACGCAGGCTACAAGCAGGCAAAGCACGCCAAAACACAAAAAAGGGGCTATGCGACACATTGACTAAAATCGAATTTTTGCCTTTCTTTTTTTCTCTTTCTTTTCAGTGCCTGGTTGACGGCGGCGATCCTCTAACGCTATCGAGGCACCGATTGCGGACGGCGGCGTTTGAAGTGACGGACCCTTTTTGGCCTATCTTAACGTAGCGCAGCAAACAACGCCGGCGCAGCTCGCCGAAGCTTGAGTCAAAACTCTGTGTGCCATATCGTGGCCCCACTCTTCTCTTGGCATCCACACACCATTATCATTTCCCAGACCTCCTGCTTTGCAGCTTTGCGTCGACTTTGGCGTACACTCTTCGCCATCTTGTACCTTTCGAACGCACGCTCCTTTCCACTAGAGCGAGGCTGAGGAGATAAGTTCCCACTTCAGCACGTAGAAAGGTACCTCACACGCGGAGCTCCAGCCCTCTCCTACCTGCACAGGCGAAAGCGTACTTAAAGACAGTCCTCTGTGGACGATTAAGCTGCAACGCCCTCTCCTCGCTCCACCCCTCTTTCGCTCCGTAATTGCCCTCAGCACCACCACCACCACCACCACCGCCCGCTTGCACTACGTCAACGAGACAACAACATCATCGACAATGACTTGCCCATTCGCCAAGTTCGCCAGCTTCCTACCGTCGGCTGCTGCTGGCGCCACCACCACCTCCTCCTTCCACGCTGCACATGGCTACTATCCCAAACCGACCTCTTCATCCAGCACCAAAGTGTCTCTAACGCTAAGTGAAGCGCTACGCGTCGGTACAGCAGCCTCGCACCGAGCCGTCGAAAAATCGCGTGGCGTCTCGCTGCTCTTAAACTCCTTCTCCACCCCTTCCTCCCCCTCCTCCTCCTCCTCTTCTTCTTCTTCTGCAGAGGATGAACGATTGCATTTCGACCGCGTCGATTATACGAGGTTCAACATCATGCTTGCTTGCATTTATGCCGTACTCGAAGCGTCTCTTAACACCGCACGATCCTCGCCTCTCCTTTCACCGTTGTTTGGCGATCAAGGGTTGATGCAGAGTTTAGCTAGGACAAAGGCGCTGTTGAGGGATGTAGAGGCGCATTTGGAGACGGTAAGGCTGCATACGGGTGCGAATCTGTCCGATTTGGCAGAGGCAGCGAGGGAAGATTTCACTGCTACTACCTCCTCTACGGTGGCCGAGGACGTTGAGGATCCGTTGCTACGCCATCGTCTACTGGCACTTGTGCAAAAGGCTAGTCCGTCAGCGTTGATGCTCACCCCTCAGCACAATGAAGAGGTTGTTAAGGAGATAAATGAGGATCACATCGCGTTGCTTAAACCAGCTCAAGTCAGGGCGACGTTGACGTACGTTTCGGCCCTCCTCGCCCTTCTCACCCCCTCTTCGAACCATAAGGCGGGGCTACTGCTTTCCCACGCCTACACACGCTATCTAGGCGACCTTTCGGGAGGCCAACACATCGTGCGTAAAGTAGTCAAACGTTTCCCTCTTGACCCCACTCTCGTTTCCAGCTCTACAAAGGAAGACAGTGCAGGGTTTGAGTTTTACAACTTCACCTCCCTTGCCTCTAACAAAGGAGAAGGAGATTTGAAGACTAGATTTAGAAACGCAATGGAATCCGCCCTCCTCACCTCCCCCTCCCCCTCCCCTTCCTCTACGACTTCCCTTATTCAATCGTTAGTAGCCGAAGCCAATACAGCTTTCATCCTCAACACGACGCTATTTGAATCCTTACTCCCCGCTTCGCTCCGAATGGACCCCGCCGAACTCGTCATCTCCCCCACCATAGCCGTGAAGCAAGAACTAGCCCATGTCGCGATTAAGGCCAAAGAACGACCATCACAAAGGCCAGTGGTTCTCGAAGCCGTCGTAACGGTCTTGTTGCTAGTAGGAGTGGTAGTGGCTTTATTGGGCAAAACGCAGTTGGCTGATGCGTTGACTTCGCTCGCTGGTTAGCTTCAAATTGCAATTTGTACTAGTAGCTCGCAATTCAAGGAACAGCACCGTACTCTCACTGTCCTGATCGTCGATTGTATCGCAATGTCAAATGTCGTGAGATTGGCTTCGTCAGATACGTTCATTATATGATACAGCACAAGTTTGCGTTCTTTTACTCCTTCTCTTCTACCAACGTTCCATGATCGTTCTCAACCCACCAGACCCGGCCTACTCTTCGAAGGGCTCTCATTGACCGTACTTCTGATCGACAATTTTCTTCTCGCCATACTACCCAATCTCCTGGAGGGAGACTTGGTCGATGGTGTTCGAACGCAAGCTTCGTCCAAGACCAACTTTTCCAGGTCCAGCACATCGTCCTCGTATCGTAGCGTCTTCGTGGTTGTGTTGGTCACGTCTCCCAGAGGAGCGGGTGTGTGACGGTGGGAGACGATGTCTACTGCTGGTAGCAACGCGGAAGCTGAAGTCAAAGACAGCGATGGCCTGACTTTGGAAGAGCTGATCCTAGCACGTCGTTTGGAGGCACGTGGAGGAGCAGGTAGAGACCTCTGCACGGATAGCGACGTGTTCGAGTCGGAAACGTCTTTCGATGGACGAGGTGTCGCAGTAGGAGTGCGCAGCAAATCGCCACGCGCAACTGGGACCTCTTGCTCGCGCCTTCGCAAGACGTCTCGTTCTGGCTTCGAAACTCCATGCAGATTCCACGCCGACATCGAGCTTCTCAATCGTGGACTCGTCAAATCCATCGATCCGGCGCTACGCGAATCAAAGATCTGCGATGCAGCCGGTCGAAGCGAGCGTCGCCTTTCATCCATCGCAGCTGCCCAATCCAAGCTTCCCCGACGTGTGGCAGTTTCAATGTGGCCAAGCCAGTCGCAGCTCCGACCTGTCGGATCAGCAGCACGTAGCTGATCAAACGTGTTGATGATCTGCTCGGGAGGAAGAATTCGCTCGATGGGGAAAGGTGGCGTCGATGTCGGGATTTCGTCGTCGACGACTGCACGCAATACCCTGATACGAACAGGTGCACCGCTGGCCGCTGCAGCATGTACAACCCCGATCGCTGCTTCGCTTTCTGGCACACTCTCCGCCGGAACAGCCGTTACAGAAGACTGCAAAGCCTGAGATTTGCCAATGACAGGAGAAATGGGTGGGCTTGCTTCTCGTGTCGGACTAATTAGCTCATAGCTAAAGTCGCAGCCTTGTGTTTGGATTCGCTCCAAGCCGTCGTTAGCATCTGAGCTGGTCGACGCGTCCTCCTGCGGCGATACAAAGAGCTTCTGAGCATTCTGACTAGAGGCTGATGCGTCTCGCAAAGAGCTAAAGGTGTGTTTGGCAAGATTGAGCAAAGAGGTGGTCCTGGACATTCCCTTTGGCTTTGTCGATACTGGCTGTTTGGGCGTTGGCGGGTCAGTGGGCGAGACAGACTCGCTGCCGACTCCTTCTGACGAGTGAGGGATGGCCACCTTGTCGTCCTGGTGTTCATGGGTGTTGATATCGACTCGATTACCCTCTGGCTTGCTTCTGGGCAGTAGGCGGAAGGACCTGAGTCGAGGAAATCCTCTGGACGCTTTGGCTGAAAGCTGGCTGGTGCTGCGATCACCAGAGTCGAGATCATCAGGAGCATCTTGCTCGACTTCAAGGCCAAGGCCAACCGGAGGGTCCACCCTGGTGTTGGAGTCAGTAGTCGTGAACGTGTCGCGCCAGGCCAGGATCCTAGCAGAGCCGAAGCGCAGAACGGAGCCAGAACGACGATGTCTTGAGGTTGGCACGCTTGCAACTGCTGCATGTATGGCGTCACCTTCGTCTTGAGATGGCCGCTGAAGAACCTGACCGATCTGCTTTGATTCTCGCGGTGTTTGCAGTGGCGCTACAGCAGCCTCGGCGACCAGGTGCTTCGGTGGTGCCGAGATATCATTTGCATCTGTGCCCCAGAGTCGCTGAATGTTCGAAATACTGTTACGTTGAGTGGTAGAGTGACGACCGATGGCTGTGAAAGAAAGTGAAGGTGAGGCAGTAGAAATGGAGCGGTTATGCTTCTTTCGGTCTCGACGAGATCGATTGGCATCGGAGGCGCCGTGGGACTGTGAAACGAGGGACGCGGAGGATGAGTCGCTAGTGGCGGAAAATCTCGTGGGCTCTTGTACCGTGACAGGGTCTGCAGTGGCTTGTCGAATGCCTGCTGCTTGCATTGACAAAATCCCTGAAGACGAGTGCCGTTTGCGCGCGACTTTGGGCGTATCCTCGTCGGCCAGGGAGAGATCATCGAACTGGACACCAGGAAAGGATGGGTTGTCTGTCACGTTGACTGGTGTTCGGAAGCCGGGCAGATCGCTTAACGACGGGCGAGCCGAGCTCCTTGCCTGCTGTCTAAGAGCTGATGAAGGTGCTGATTCCAGCTCTCGCTGCATCTTGATGGTACGCGAGAATGCTTCGAGCCAGTCAAGCAATGTCTCATTTGAGCACGCCCGGACAGTGATGCGCTGAGAAGCGTCAGTGAAGGTGGAGGATGCAGGTGTTCTTGGAGAAGGCGCACCGCTGGATGTCAAGTCCATAGATTCTCTCGAGTCGCCCAGGGAAGGTGCCCTCGATGTGAGGGAAGTCAAGCTCGCCGGAAGAGTATCAGTGCCGTGAGGATTTGCGTTCGAAGTTGTTACCTTGCCGTACAGCTTGCGGGAGCCGGACGTCAGCTTGGCCCATGGCTTAGTACGGATGGCTTCAGGCTTGGGTGCGATCGTTGAGGAGACACTTCTCAGGATTGGTGATGACTGGAAGCTCACCCGAGCCGCCAAGGAGATGGAAGGACGAGATTCGGCATCGTTGGAGTCGCGCGCGTTTGATTCGGCCTGCAGTCGATACAGGCTCAAGGCTGACTTGGGCCTGGAGAGTCGAGAGCTCTGAGAGGGCTCAGATGACGTCGTGCTCAGGATAAGTTCGTGAGCTGAACCTGACGAGGGTGATTGTACGTCTGCGAAGTTGCGAATGTCGATGGTTTCGCATGTCTGATCCGGGTTCACCATTGCTGACGTACGGTCTTTGTAGATGAGCAGCTTGCCGTCTTCAAGGCTGCACCATCGTTCTGACCAGGCAGTGCATGCGCTGGTCTGTGGCAGGTCGCTGAGAGTAGCTTCATTGATGATCAAATGCCCTTCGTAACAAGGCAGACGCGGCTTGGCAGAGACGCCAGACATCTTGATCGTATGCGTTTGGCTTTTGAGAGCGTGGGATCGTAGGTATGTCGATGTCAATCAGGAAGGCCAAGGTGCCATGGGTCGCTCGGCTTGAAGAACAAGATGCCAAATCAGCGTGTCATTGTATGCTGACGACCAGGAATGGAGCGAGCTGCTGAGACAGAACGTAGCGACCGAGGCAAGCGGGTCCAAAGGGAAGGTGTGATGATGGAGCAGGTATGGCCAGCGCTAGCTAAAGGCCCACAGTGTGATGGTGGAAGTCCGAAGGGAGAGTGGCCGGGTCGAGTGATTTGATGAGAAGCCTGGACACTTAAGCTCACCCTCAGAAGTTGCAGCGTCGGCTAGCATCCGAACATGAATGCAATCCGCAAACAAATACGGCCAAAGTAAAGCCAAAGTGAAATGAAGAGCAAGCCCGAATGTACTGAACTTTCCCCTTCTTGTCTTCTGTATAATCACGTTCATCTGCGGTGACTTCCGAGCGACTCTCATGTTCGGCAAAGCCGAACGCATGCACGCATACGCGAATCTGCGTCAGAGTTCTCATAACACGCTTTTTCCCGCACTTCTTCGACATGCTTGACGAAAGATGACGCTTCGATCGCGAATAGGAGCTCTCACAGAGTATCTTTCCCATCAGCTGTCACACATCCTGAAGCTCTCCTATCAGCAATCGAAGGCTGTTCGCCGATGGCAACAAAGTCAGGGTCGGAGAAAAAAGCGTAAAAAGAAAGTGATGGTCTCGGCTAAGACAAACACAAGTTCGGAGCTAGCATTCCGCATGACAGCGCTTTGCCTCGCCTCGCCTCGCCTCGCTTCGCTTGCACCACAGGGAAAAATACAAGTCACGCTCCTGTCTGCGTTGACGCGCTGCTGTCAAAAAAAGGTGTTGCTCTCGTCAAGAAAGAGCGAAATGAAAGGTATGCCAATCACATATTCCGCCTCCGCCCAGCCCCGCTGCCCACCTGCCGAGCTCCTCTGCCTCCTCTGCTAACATCCCGCCGGTGTTGTCAGGCCTGACGCTGTGTGTTGCTTGACAACAAACAAAGCCACAAACACCTGCATGTGCCACACCGTGTCTCAGTGTGTGATACGCATAGGCTGTGGTACGTCCCACAGTCTAGCGCCCTTGCTGTTTCACAACATGTCATAAGGAATGGGTCCTTGTTGTGCTGTGAAGTGAATGAGGTGACGAGCGATTTCGCACTATCAGAGGGCTATTTTGAGGCTGTGACAAACAAGCGGAAGCTACACCGCTATCCAGGGTTCACATGTACTCAGTGCGTCAGCGTGTTCCGTACCCACTCGGCAACTCCGATATTGTGGACCTCTTCATTAGATAAGGTCAGCACACCAGCGAGTTGGGAATCTGCTAGGACTTGCCTGTCCGGGCTTCGCTTCATCAACCTAAATACCAATAAAACATCAAAGTATCGGGCGTATGCCATGGTCATGTTCCTAGTCCCATGCGTAAAGTGAAGCAAGCATTTTCTTTATCGGTGCCATGCTTTGACTTGCTCTTGAGGCTTCCATCATCGGTCGGTCCCTTGGTCAATAACCTTGAACAGGTCCTTCGACCTGCAATGCGTGCACAAGAACAAGATAAAATCCAGCATGGCATCCTCCTTCTCCGCCTCCTCCCCTTCCAGCTCGCGTGTCTTTCTCCTCAACGCAATAGCTTTCGGAAAGACCACTTGAGACTTTGTAATGTTACCCAGACAAAAGAAGTTGCGCACTCGTTCGTCCAGGTCTGGATTCGCTTCTTCCGGCTTAATCTTCCTCCCTAGACAAAGCGCAACTTTCGTCAACGTCATCAATACCTCTCAATTGCAAGCTTTTCAGCACTTGGAGTGGGGCACACTCACCATGTCTCGCTCGATCCAGTGCCCAGCGACACGGATCCAGCATGTATTGAGTCAGACTCAGGTCACCCCGTTGCTCCATGTACTCGTGGGAATGTTCTTCGTTGCCAGCTGCCAGCTCTCTTTCTTCGTCTGCGATAAGCTGCTGGTCGAGAGCGTAGATGATGTCGCTAGCCAAGGACAGCATTTGTTTGGCTGGAAGCCGGACTTGAATGTCATCACTGGAATAGCTCGTCATTGTTCAGATGTCGGCGCTGTGATGAAGCGGAGCGAAGCTGTCTCGTCTACACATCAAACGTGGCGACAGGAAGAAAACGGCATTAGCACCGATTCATGCGAGAACGCCACCAAATTTTTCGATCAATCTGCTGCCGTCATACTTTTGCACACCATGTTGCGCAATCCACAATCGAAGTATTAAGGTGTGATCATATACATTCCTATGTGCGCAGATCGATCCAGCGACCGGCCACCACAACCTCACCCTTCACTCAATAGTGAAGCCATACTTGCCTCTATTCCCTGTCAGCCTGCCAGCCAGACCGCCACCCTATCTTGACTCTCCAACAGGCTTACCCATTGCCTTTGTGCAATCCAACCCACTAATCTCCCTCGCATACTTCTTACAAGTCTCGCTGTCCAAATTCGTCACATCTGGCAACTTTTCATCCCTCCTTTTGGCCGCCTCGATTGCGTTTTGCGTCACCAACTCGGCCGATATGGCTCCTCCGACTGCGTTGATCGCCCCTACGGCGAGGAGGGTTTTGGTCGAGAGGCTCAGCTTTTGTTGATCGTGTTGATGCTGTTTGAGATCCAACAGGGCTGATTCGATGCGGGGGAGGCGATCGTCCTCGCGTTCGGAGAGGGGGCCTGAGACCGAGCGGTGGTAGTACTTGTCGTTGTATGACGGTGGGGAAAGGGGTGCGTTGGTATGGACCAACGTTGGGATTGGTTGAGAATGGGTCCTTTGCGCAGGGTTGAGGTGCAAACCGATGCTGTCCTTGTGGGGCACCTTCTCGACCTCCTCAAAGTCGCTCAAACGACGACTAGACGATCTACTCAGTGCACTTTGAAAGCTCTCCGCCTCGTCCTCCTTTCCCTTTCTTACCAGCTCTTCAGCCGCTTTTTCCACCCCTTCTAGTCCAGCTCTCTTCCTCAACCCCTTACCAACCGCTCTCACAGCTCCGCTGCCGCTTGCAGCAGTTTTTGCCGCATTCGCCCGCTCCACCACCCCTTCTAACTCCCTAATCTTCCTCTCCCTCTCCTTGCTGACCGCCATAGGCACAGCCCCTCCGACGATAAACCCTCCTGTCGCGAGCGTAGTCATTGCTGCTCCACCGGCCAACAACCACTTCTCCTTCAATCCGAGCACTTTGCGTTTCTTGGAGGCAAGCGAGATCTTCGAATCCAGAACGGTAAGTGCGCTTTCAAACGATCGGATGGAGGAGGTGAGGGAGGCTTCGCCGGCTATAGGGAGAGGTGCGCCATGCGAAGGGCATATGAAAGCGAGAAGGAGGTGGATTAGGGTGAATGGGAGGGTTGGCTTCATTGTTATCGATCAATTTTGCGGGTCGAGTGTGAAGATATGTGTGGCGACACGATTGTAAGGAGGAAGTGTACGTCGAAGGCGGGTGCCCATTTGTATCCCAAGATCAGAGACGACTTAGCATTGACTGAAAGCGTGGTAGCATTGCCGCTGGGTCCTTTTCTCAGGGGGCCGCTATAAGCGCTTATCTTGTCCCTTTCGTCAAATCGATCCCTATATGCCTCCTCAACATAGCCCACCTTGCGATACGAAAGCGCTTCACCTATCTCACCCCCACTCAGAAGATGCACCCTTATCGCGGCCATACCGGTCCTATGCACCCTCACATTCTCCTAACCCCACTTACGTGCGCATCATCTGAACGTCCGCGAGCATAATCGACCCTTTCGTCACCCACTTCACTTTCCTTTGGAGAGCAGGACTTTTTGATGTCGTCCGCTCAGTGTCAATTGTGCCGCTTCACGGCGTTCAATGCAGCAAATTGCGTTGGCCGGCGTAGTCATTGTTCGGCGTTCCATATCACGAACGTAAGAAAGCGACACCCATTGTCATCCGAGAAAATAAAGGTGAGGTGTGCCTTCTCGCCATTGTTCCGCTGCCGTCGCTTCCGCGTTCTGGTGCCCGGCGATACCTGTTGCCCTTCCTGAGCCAGGTTCGGCACTAATTAGAAAGGTAAGATCAAGTGCCAGCGGCGATTTGCCTGCTCACTGCTTCCTCGTGCGCTGTCGAGGGAGGAACAAGCCGCTTTCATTTCACTTTGCGCCAATGTCGCCTCTCGTTCGTGCCTTCTCACACACAGCTTCACCGCAACTGTAAAGTGTGCGAGACCCAGATCTTGGTCTTCGGTCACGTTGATCCGCTTTGTTATCCCGAAAACGCTCGCTCTACCCACCCTCTGCCATCACTCCTCGTCACGAGCATCAAGCGTGGATCACGGATTCTCTATCTTTCATTATTTCTGCAATGGCTATTGTGCTCCTTGAGTATCGATCAAAAGAGACACCGACTTTGGTTTCTCCTTGCTTGCTGTGACGCGTCCTCATGCACCGCCACTTCGCCTTAACCGCCTCCAGACCGACCTCCTTTCTCGGTGTTGCGACAACCTTCAGTCCGCATTCGCAACGTCTTCATCCTCGAAATATCTGTGATTCGACTCGTGGTCCTCTGTTCGGTCTAGCCGACTTTGCTTCTCGCTGCTGCCTCCAGCTTTCCATCGGCGAAATCCAAAATCAGCGAAACCACTTTGTTGCGATGCTCCTTGATCTGTCGCCTCCTCGACTGCGAGTAGTTCGCCATCGATTTAGTCACTCTTTCCTTGTTGCTCTGTGCCAAGCGAATGGCTTGGGCGAGCTCAAAGACGTGGGATGAATAAGTGCTGTTGTTGCTGCTGGTCGTGTCCCCCTTCTTGATCGGTGATTTCCCCGCTTTCATTTGTGCATGAGATGAAGTCGGCGCAGCGGCGGTGTTCGAAGCGATAGCGGTTCCGAGTCCGGTGGCGTTCGCGTGCTGTTTTTGGAGGTAGGTGACGGAACGTCGTACGAGATCGTGTAGAACCTTATCGGAGCGCAATCCCAAGTCTAGAGCTGACTGGAGGAACTCTTGTGCGGCCAAGTATCGGCGCATTCGCATCAGTCCGTGAAATCGCGTTGCAACGCTGTGAGTGTCTCGAGAATCCAGCGGTCGATCCACGAGGGAGAAGTTACGCCTTCCACTCTGGGCAGCTTCGATGATGTTTGAGATGGTCTCGTCGATCTCATAGCCATTCTCGGTCAATTCTTTGATCTCTTTTCTGGCGGCGTTCGAGTCTCCAGCGCGAACGTATGCTCGGATGAAAGCGGTGTGGATGCGAAGGGTGGGTTGGAATCCCGTGACTTCACGTGCGTTGCGCTTGAGTCGTTGGGCTTCTTCGAGCTTTCCAACGGCGGTAAGACCTTCGATGAGCGGAGCAATGTGCATCATTGTGGGTTTGACGCCATGTGCCAGCATGGCGTGATAAACTCTCTGCGCCGAATCGTGATCCCGACGGACCACGGCGTAGACTCGGATTCGCAAAGCATAGGCTTGGGGCGAGAGAGGACGCATGAGATCTTGTGCCAAAGCAGATGTGTCGCCTTCGGTGTTCTGCGTTGGTGTCAAGCCGCGGAACACTGAGGAAGAGTCCCTGATCAGCCAATCCCTAAGCTCATCTTTTGTCGGTTCATTCCTCGTCGTCGACTTTGCAGTGTCTCGACTCAGCTCTGTCGGCTGAGCTTTTGATCCGACAGCATCGCTCTCGTGATTGAGATCTGTAGAGTGTTGTGACGCCAAACTGACCTTTTCGGATGTACCAAGATGCTGAAGGAGATCTGACAACGATTCCAGACGGTGGGTGCGCTCGCTTTTGCTTGTTCCCTGATCGCTCTTCTTGCCTTGCGGAAGCAATCGTCGAATCACCCGAATAGCCTCGAGCGCATCTGCATCGATCGTCGAGAAGATCAAACGAGCCAAGCCACGAAGCACTTCTTGATCGATCTCATGCCCCTGTTCCAAGAGGTGCACTACGATCCTTCGAGCAGCATCTGCCGATCCATGAGCCGAAGCGCATTCAAGCAAGATGCGATAGTGAGCGTTGGTCGCCGCAATCGACACTTCTGCCGAAGCAGGAATCTTGAAATGGAGTGGCGGCGCGGGCGTGCCCTCGGCACTGCCAAAATAAGGCACATGCAGAACCTTTGTTGCAAAGGCCATAGCGCGAACGGGGTGGCCCGCGTTCAGGAAGGCCTTCATCACCGAGGCGGATGCTTGTTGCAGCGCTCTTCCGCTTACGGCATCCACACTTTGTCTGTCGCACGTGGACAAGGCCAAACGGAAGAAGGCGAGAGCCTCGCCTCCGCGCCCGAGACGCCCGAACATGCGGGTCAGAATGTTGTATGTCTGAGCATTTGGCTGCGGGCTAGGTCCGATAACGATCGATAAATCGTCCTTGACGGCAGAAGCAACACCAGCAACATTGAGATCGCCGATTGATGGAATGCGAAAGATACGAAGCACCATCAGAGCGCCGTCCACGTCGAGTTCATTGGCGAGCAGTAGCAAAAGGCGGTTCACAACGTGGAGGGTCGGGCTCTGCACAATCTTGGCGTCCCTTCGAAGCATCGCGGCAAGGGTTGGCCTGAATGTTTGAAAGCCGCGAAGAATCGTGAGCCAAGCTCTGGCATCGATTTCGTGTCCGTGCTGTGGCATCGCTTCAAGCACTTGATTGACTTGAGCAACCTCCTGTCTTCGTACGTGCGTTCGCAGCAAGAGGTCGAATGTCTTGCGCGGAGTCGGAGTGCCAGCATCGGCGAAGAGATCCCAGTATCGTGTGAGGTCGACGTCCTTGGATTGTGCGATGAGTCCGCGCAGTCGAAGATGCAGCATCTCGGCATCTGCCTTGCCTCCGTGGTGTTGTCGAGCTACTTCGCAGATCTTGAGGACCACATCGTATCTTCTTGTGATACCTGCCCTCGCAGCCAAGGCGTGGAAGCAAGGCAAAGGCAGAACACCGATCTGCTTTCGAACAAATTCGAGGAAATCCATCAGTCGATCCATCGAGTCCGCAGCATCAAGCTTCACATATGTCTCAGCCACCTTGCCGGCTAGGTAAAGCGCGACATCTCGGTCCTGCTGACGGCGTAAGGAATGTTCTGGATTCGACCAGATCAGCTCTCTTGCTTGCCGCAGCGTTTCGATCAGCATGTCGCCGCAGTCTGGATCGGGTGCGCTTTGTGAAATGTCGTCCAGACTGTCCAAGATGAGGAACAGCTCGTGTCGTAACGGATAGTCGTCTGGCACCATCAACGTCCATTGGGATTCGGGCAGCCATGCGGAGGATGCCTTGACCTCGTCTTCGTACAATGCTGGTGCATCTTCGGGTAGGTTTCGCCGTCTCAATGGCGGGCTGTACCGGTTGAAGTCCATCTCTCGTCTCCACTGTGTGCTTGGAAACTTCCGCCGCCAATCGTGCGATGTGTTTGCAGATCGAGTGATCGCTCTAGACCTGCTGCTGTTAAGCAATGTGTCTCTTTGGCGAGCATCATCTTTGTTTTGGTGCCAGAGCTGGGCCTGCTCGTCCTCGACAGTGGCGGTTGCAGTTTGTGTAGAGTAGCTGCGTCGGTAGCACTGGGCTGGGGCTAGAGCATGTTTGACCGGAAGTCGACTTGTTGTTGCAGCCAAATTCAGATTCGATCGCCGCAAGGATTGAAATGGTTGTGAAGACGTAGACGGGCCGGGCGTAGATGGACCCACTATGCTTTGAGAGCTAGCGTCAATGGCTGGGCAAAGAAACGTCGGCGGAAGCACTTCCAGCGCCGAAAGCCCATATGCCCTAAGCGATGCATTTGAGCCCTTTCGCAATGCTCCTCTGCAAGCTTGTGCGGTGACCCGCGGACCGCCGAGCATCCTCCTCGGTCCCGGCTACCGCTTACCAAATGTCAAAGCCATGCAGCTGTGGTGTCGGATGATTTTGTGCATTCGTTTGATGCGGTGTAAGTAAAGTTACTGTAATGCTATCTTTGATGTCATAGGGTGATAGGGTGCAGTTGAAGGGTTGTGATGAAGGTGGCCGCAGGGGAGGCGATGGTGTCGGTCAAGATGAGGTCAGACAGGGTTCTGGTGTATGTCCAGGAAGAAAGCTCACTTTCGGAAGATTTGTCGGTCGCGTGCACCGACATTTTGAGATTTTTTGGTCGGAACACACGCCTTGAGCAAAAAATGCCACAGCTCGCGGGTCTCGGAAGCATCATGTGTGGTCTTTGGCCAATGTTGGCCGTATCACTCAAGCTTGAGACATAGGCTACGCCAAAAGCACCTGCCTTTTCACGGATAGCCCGTGACATATCCAATTGAAGCACATTGCTGAACAACGTCGTGGTCTGGGTTACCAAGACCCGCTTTGTGATTGTATGAATCGTCTAAATTACAGTGGTAGTGCGAGCATCAGACTGCTGATGCCAGTGAGAAGCGGTGTCGAGTATGCATAGAAGAGATGAATAAGTGCGAAGGGGTGATAGAGAGAAGAGAGAGATCGTATGCTCGGCTGCACCTGGCACATTACGCTCTCGCTGACGCCGAAGAAGGCATCGAAACCTTGCGATAGTTGAGCCTCTTTGCAAAAGCACCCTTTCCGATACGAATGACCGAGTTGCGCTGCTTGCCCGGTAATGGCGTTGGCTGGTTGGGTCCCTCCTGCCCTGCGAACGGTCTCGAGCCTGTCAACGGCTTGGTCAGCAAACGACCTCGTGGCCTGTTGTCACCCAAGCTCTCCATCTTGCTCTCATCAATACGCCTGTGACCTTCAACAGCTACCGTCGCTTTCAGCCTCAACAAATGCTCCTGTGCCAAGCTGACGAGCTTTTCCCTCGCCTCCATACCTCCGTACTGCACCACTTTGGTAATGTTCATACGTGTCAGCTCGTTGAATCGGGTATCCTGCTCCATGGTTGAAATGTCGAACTGACGTCCGGTAAGAATATCATCCCCACCACGCTTGGCAATGCGGTCGTAGACCTCCTTGGCCATAGTGCGTGCAGTCATCTGCATACGAAGATCGAAAGGGTTGTCGACAAGTTCAAGGATAGCTCGAGGTGCATGATCGCCTTTCCTGTTGCCGTGGAGGTGAATGCGTGTGTATCCTCCAGGTCGGTTGGCGTATCTTTGTGCGAGCTCCTGCAATTTGGGAAGCGTTTCCTGCTGCGAGAAGAGGTAGCCTCTCGCACCGTAGCCGGATTGAACGGTACCACGCTTGCCAAGTGTGATGATCTTTTCCGCTTCACGAGCGGCCTCTTTGGCTTTTGCTACTGTAGTCGAGATGCGTTCATGCTGAATGAGAGAGGAGACCAAATTTCGAAGCAAGTGATTGCGATGCGAGGATGTCCTGGACAGCTTTCGGAATGCGAGCCCCTTCATGTTTCTGTCGTCTTTGTAAGCGGAATCGAGGTGGAAGGAACCAGATGGTGAAGACAAGACGATGTGGTTGTGATATCAACCAAAAACCAAAGCATCAAAATGTCGGCTATTTGGAAGAGCAACGCCTGGCTTGACTTGACTTCTTCTCAAACCTGCCAGAATTATTCTCGGTCGAGTGGATTTTCTAAAAAACGGGATTGAACGGAAGCTGCTACTCAGCGTTGCTTTTTTATTATTGAGAAAGGCTGACCAATTTCTCTCATATTGACGTTCGCGCTGGTTCTGCCCGATCCTTGTCCTTTTTCTCCACTTGAGCAATTCTCTCAGTCCGATCAGGCGTATGCCCGATGCCACAAACCTGTCCTGTGCAGAGAGACAGAGAGCAGCAGCCCCAAATCGATGCCGATTGACTCTGTGCGCTGCTTGGTTGCTTGCTTGCTTCTGCTGCACCTCTCTTTTGGAATAACCCAATTTTTAGACACACTCTCGTCGCCATCTCAATTTCATCATCATCATCGTGCACAGTCTATCCAACATCATCACCACCACCACCCTTACACCCTTTGCACACACCATATCGACACAATGGTTGCCGCTATTCGATCCGCCGCTGCCTCGCTCGTCCGAGCCCGTGCTCCTCTCGCCATTGCTCGTCAGGCTGTCGCTCCCCGTGTCGCTGTCGTTGCACCCCGTTTCGCACCTGTTCGTTTCTACGCCGCTTCGGCAGGTTTGAGCAAGTCCGACATCGAGGCTCGTGTCGTCGATGTTTTGAAGACTTTTGAGAAGGTAGACCCCAGCAAGGTGCGTTCTTCTATACTCGAGGTGCCGATCGATAGCTGCTGCTTGGCTGCATGGAGCTGATGACAAATCTAGCTCAGCAGCAGCTGTAGAATCGGAATATTTCGTTTCGCATGCTGCTTGCCATAGATTCGCATGCGGAGACGCAGCCCCAGCCGACAAACTCAGGCATATACTGACATCTTTGACGCCTTGACCCAACCTTGGGTATTCCTTGGCAAACAGGTCGCTACCACTTCCGCCTTCACCACTGACCTCGGTTTGGATTCCCTTGACGCCGTTGAGGTCGTCATGGCCATTGAGGAGGAGTTCAACATTGTGAGCATACCACTGTCATCCACCCAGATCACTCGCATTCACTGGTCGATTGCTGACTCTAAACCTTTTTACTTGTGCTCTTCTTGCTGTTGCAATTCGATAGGAGATCCCCGACGAGGAGGCTGACAACATCACCACCGTTCAACAAGCCATTGACTACATTGCCAAGTCGCCCGAAGGTAAGCCTTCCCACACCACACATCTCACCTACATCCCGTACGAGCGACTGACCCACCAATCTTCGTTTTACTTGACTCGAACAGCCAACTAAACTTCTAAAACGCAACCCTGGCCCGAACAACTTTCCGCAGCTCGCGATCAGTTGACACATTATACGGTTACGCCCACCTGTGGTTTCTCACGATGAAAATGTGATCTTTCAATTGCAACACTGCGAATCAAATACACCTTGCTACTTGTCCCAACTTTCAGTCTGCGCTTCACTACGACTCCCAAATCTCGCTGCGCTTCATACAACCACAGGTCAGCATCATTTCTGCAAAACACAATCCTGATCAGACGCAACAGTCTACGCACGAAGAAAAGGTTGAAATTGGTAGAGAATGCGTCTATTGCATCAAGGGGATGAACAAAGCTTCGGCTCGTGCAGCTGGCGCTAGAACCCGAAGCTTCCAAAGTCAAATTCTTGGGCTCCTTGCTGGCTGTTACTTGCAGCAGCACTTTTGAAAATGCTGATGCCTTGTTTCTTTGATGCTGCAGGAGCCGCCTCTTCTTCCTTGGCGTTGCTTTGCTTTGGAGGCTCGCTGGGATTCTCGATGTCCGAAGGCTCCGCGATGGGAGCAGGAGTACCTCTAGAAACTTGAGTATGATCCATGTGTGCCGGCTTTGAAAGATGAGCATTTTTGCCTGACTGGTCAACGCTGGATTTACCGTCATGCTTGGCAGCTGCAACTGCAGCACCAATGTCAAGGTCGTTAATGATGCTCGACCTTCTTCGCAAGAGGCTACTTCTGCGACGAACGACTCTCGGACTGCTAGGTGGTGAGATTGTGCTTTGCGATGTTCGACGTCGCAGCATCTTCGGACTCGACGACATCGCATCTCCTTCTTGCCCGGTCGAATTCGTCGTGTCGGACAAACGAAGCTCGCTAAACGCATCCGCGCTCTCGTCCCATACTGCTTCGTCGACCCTCGAGAGCGTCTGCAGATCGTGCTTCGACACCCTGTGGAACAGTGTCGAAGAGCTGGATACTGACGGTGGTTCGAACTGCCAATTGCGCAACAGGCTGAGTCCGAGTGTATCGCATCCCATCCGGCAAAGTGCGCGGTTGGTGTTGAGGACGAAATCGAACACTTTCTTCTCCGGGATGTCGTATAGACCCTTGATCGTCTGCAGGGACTTCGTTCGCAGCTGTTGAAATAGCAACGCTAGCGTGGGATCGCTGTAGCTGTCGTTTCCGCAGGTGACGTTGCTGCCCACCAAAGCCGCGACATCTTCGTCTGCCTGCAAGTCTCGCAGCGGAGTCACAATGATCCGCACGGCAAGATCGCGACGTTTAAGCATCCAGAATGCCCAGCTTCCCATCCAACGATTACCTCGTTCAAACGCTAAAGGGAGCACCCTCGTCCGCAGAAGCTCTGTAAAGATGGGCCCATCATCACAACCCTCCTTGATTCTCGCCAGCGCTATTGCCAGTCCCAGATCGTTCAAGTTTCGTACGCATACGTTGACCGCATCGCGCAGACTCTCGCCGAGCATGAAGAAGGATGCAGCAAACTCGTAGCGTCGCTGGCTTAACAATGCAAAAGCATTCTTTTGAGCTGCAGTCTTCCACCGGTCCTCGTCAAAGTCCTTTGAGAGGAATTGTAGCATCTTCTTCTGCTCAGGATGCCATACAGCCTGTCTCCACAGTCCCTGGACGACTTTGCGTTTGCCCAAAGCAAAATAGAGCAGAGAGCACTTGACAGGGTCTCGATCTTCGCTCGACATGAACTGAGCTCGTGCGACAGCCTCGGCTTGGGTTCGCAACGCTTGCGGGTTTCTGAGCCAAGCAAAGACACCTGTGGATCGAGCTGCTGTCCAGTCCAGCTTGTTTGTGTAGGCTGCTTCCACGGCCGATAAAAGCGTCTCCTGGTTTTCACTGTGGAAGGCCCACAGAAAGTCGCGGTAGCTGAGCGTGTTCTGCGTAGCAAGATTTGCTGCCTTGACCTGTTCGTTGCCGTTGAGCATCTGACGCATTGCGAGCAGATACCGCAGACCAGATGCGTCCAAGCTTCTGTGTTCTCTGACAGCTTCACCTATCGTCTTGATCAGGTTCACAAGCATGTGCAAGTCTGAGCCGGAAATGTGTGGTGGTTGGATTTCCTCGATGTGATGTGCAAGCTTGTCAAGCCTTTCGCTTGAGAAGGGCTCCGCATCGGTTGGGCTACCCGACTGTTGAGACTCGTCAAAAAGACTCCTGTGCTGTGTGCCTGGACGGGTGACCCCGTTCGGAGTGGTGTCACGTTCGCCGGAGGAATATTCTCGCAGCACAACGTCCAGCGGAACCTCGTTGTAGGACCATGTCCCGGCCACATCCTGAGCGTTACAGACCTGCGCTGCTGTCTCGAGATTGCTGATGATGGCTTTTGCCAGGGTCATCTTGCCCCAGATCGCGCATTGGAGCAAGAAAGCTGGATGGTACTGGACGACAGGACCGCCAACCTCAGCTATCAGCTCGGAAAGATGCATGCTCTTGGATACTGTCTTGCCTCCTAACGACGTCGGCTGGATCCATGGACCGTAGGCGTACAGCACCGAGCCGGAGGCCACCACGATCTGTTCGGCACCCAGCCAGCAAGCGGCACGTATCGAGCTGGGTGTGCAGCTGCGCAAGTCGAGCCGAGCCAGATGAACCCATCGGGAACCTGATTGCTCGTCGACAGCATTCGTGATCGATAAGCGACCTGGAGCAATGACGTCTACGTGATGCTTGAAGACCACGGCCAGCGCGCCGGACGACAGTTGCGACGGTGACCAATCAAGGGCAATGATGGAGTCATCCGCTTCAAAGATTTGTCTGTGTTCCTCACCTGAAGTGAAAGAGGTAGTCTTAGAGTTGAAGACGACCAGCGTGGGTTTGTCTTGATCCGCTCGGTAGACGACGGCGACAAGTCCGTCTGTGTTGGAGCACACGAGTTGCGGTACACCTGAGGAGGATCCGTCAAACGAGGCAACCAATCTCCAACGAAGCTCGCTAAAATGGTCTTCGGAGGCTTCTCTTACTTCGACCTGACCGGTGCTGTCACTTGTGACAATGCGAAGGAAACTGCCGAGCTGACTTGACGGAGAAGGCGCAACATGAATCGATGTCAGGCGGCGATCGTGCTCGCTTTCGGACCACAATTGAGACGTTCTTAAAGGTTTCAAGTGCAGGTCCTGTTGACGTTCGACAGCCCAAGAGTACACTGCGCCGGCACTTGTCGCAGCTATGAGTAAGACACTGCCGTTCAAAGGGCTGAATGCAAGCGTCTTGACTTCCGCGTCGCACTCGAAACGTGCCAAGCTCCCGTCGTTTGCGCCCCGCACTTCACCCGCCCCATCAGCAAAGAAGCTCGCGGTAAGTGAGCCGTCCCAGGACAGCGCTGTGAGCTGTGCGGCCCGACTCCACCCCTGACAATGCAGCCGACCATTTGACTGAGTCGACAACGTTTCGAGCGACCAGGAAAGAGCTTCTCGAGCAGCTGAGCTGTGCAGTGTCTTTCCATCTCCGGACCTTTCAAGACTGCTGATGCGACTAGAGTGTCTGCCGTAGCGGCTTGCTGGCCCAGTCGACGTCGCTGGAGGGCCGCAAGGATGACATGTGTCGGTCTCGATGCCTAGTCCTCTTCCATCGAAGAAGGTGGCAGGGTTGACCGCGTAGGTCCGAGAAGTGCCGTTGTTGAGCTGGACATGCAAGGTCAGCATTGGAGCGGTGCTTGATGAGTCCGAAGCGACATAAAGAGGCAGCGCTGTGACTGCAGCGATGCTTCCGGCAGGCTTGGGAACCGCAAACGGTACGCGCAGTACGGTGAATGCCTGCAAGAGCGTAGGTGGCCGTCGATCAATGTTGGCCACCGCGGTCAAGCTTAAGAATCCGTCCTTCTCGAACGACAAGAACATGTCCGGTGTCTCGTTGGCTAACTGCTCGAGTCGCCTAAGTCTCGTCCGCCTGAGGTCCATATTCATTTCCAGAGCATGTGCGTCAAGCTCGGTAGAGCCTCCTACACCTAGCTCAGCCATCTGAATCTCCCTTTGCAGAATGCTGACGTTGGTGCGCAGAGCGGCGCAAATGATATGCGGGTCCAAATAGAAAGCTTGACGGTCTTCCGAAGTAGTTGATTCTGAAGTGGCGTGAGAGCTGTTTGATGGACGAGGTCCTTCAACGCTGCACCAGAGACGAAGCTGTGTTGGCTCATCGATGACGGGGGCCCAAATACGAGCCACACCGTCTGATGCATACGAGATCAGGACGTCGGCTTGACTGTTGGCTTCCGGTGGTTGCCTCCAAGTAAGCTTGTCGACGGTTCGAGCGTGATAGAGACGCTGCTGAAAGATGGGCGGCTTGCTGGCCCTTGGCTGGTACTGCCATAGGAGAATGTATTGCCCTCCTTCAGCGACAGCAGCTATGCTGGTAGCGTCGGGCGAAAATCTAGCTATGCTGATAGGCGCAGGGACGTTCTTGGTCCAGAATCGCCTCCATATTGGGATGTCGGTGGAGTCAAGTCGCCATAGAGCAAGGCTATTGGTGGTGCCGGTCAGGAGCTGGCCTTTGACGATGTCGAGTGAAGTGACAACGCCGTCATTGATCATAAGGGTGGAATGGACCTTCCATTTGCGGGAAGGGGACGAAGAGATCAGTGGTGCATGCCATACAGCTATTCGATGGTCCATAGCTGCTGCTATGAGGATCTGATCGCCATCTGCGGAGAGTCCGACTGTGGTGCAGGTCACACTGCGGTCAGTGTTCTGAGAACCTGAGAAAGCATCCCAGAAAGGCAGTGCTTGATCGAAGCGCTGATCTCGGGCAAGAACGCAGAATTGATCAAAGCTGGCCTGAACAATGACGCTGTCTCGGGCATCTCTTCCTGCGAGATAGCTGACATTGTCACGATACAGTAGCTGCCGTTTGCTAGCCTGAGTCGAGCTTTCTGGTAGATTGCCTTGAGACTCGGTGATGCCGAGAATCACCTGAGTCGGCTTCGGAAATGCCGAAAGAGAATTCACAGACAGCATTGTAGCTGCCCTTTGCTGGCTGAATCCTCGTACCTGTGGTGAACCGTGCTGAAGAGGCGAAGTAGTGACCACCCAACTTCACCACATGATGAACTGCCTTGTGTGCTTCGAAGTTGTCCGAATCGAGAGAAGTTTGTGAGCAAGGCGGAAGAGCCGAGAGCTGACTTTGCAGACAGTTCGGCTGATGCGACAAGGAGCACTCTCGTATCGACGTTCGGTCTTGCTTGGTCGGGAAAGGTGTGGTATGTGAACGAGCATCAGAGCAAGACTGTGACCACGGCAGTCTCAACAAGGTGGAGTTTCAGGGTCGCGTGCAGGCTTGACCTCGGATATCGGATCAAGCCGAAGCATGTGTCTGTGTTTGTGTGTTGGTTAGCGGTGTTGCAGCGGAATTCAAATGAATCGGAGGATCCGTGCGTGGCTAGGCCTTTTGCTCAGCTTTCAAATTGAATCTTTTATGCCGCGAAGCCACAACAAAACCACGGTCTGCCAAATGGCTGCTCAGCTTCTGAGGTGTTGGTCTCTGAGCCTTAATTTTTGGAAGGCTTGCGTGCGTGAGTCTACTCTTTGGCAGCTTCTGAAAGCTGAGCCATTCGACCCTGCATGCGCTTTTCTTCTATCACCTATCCAACAGCTATCCTTACCTGACCATCTCAATCAGCCACTTTTCGTTCAACGAGACTTCCGTCTGAATATTTGACGCAACCAGTGCTGGGCTGGACTCAAGGCGGACGCGAGCAAGCGAAAGGAAGCGCAGCAGCACGGTTTCATCTCATATTTAGCAGCAGCAAGTGGGGGTGTTATTGAACTGCGCAGCCTCCCTTTGTCACTGAAGGCCGCCAATCGAGACGCCTGTCACCCGGCCCTCAAAGCCGCGTCCAAATCAAAACCCACACGGCTCTTACTCCCGCTTGCACGATCACTATCATTACTTGCGCTCTAGGTAAAGCTTCGATCATTCAAGATGGCTGCAACGGTGCCAACGGCATCTCCGCCCATTCAGCTCTACCGCGCCGATGTCGTCGTCCGCAAAAGCGGCAGGGATGAAGACCACAAGATCGGAATGGTCGCGCGATGCTATCAGGACGAAATCGACGCCGGCCCTACCGCTTTTCCTCAAACCGGCATTGATCGCGATCTCAAAGAGTACGAATACGGTGTCCTGTGGTATCCTTCAGGAGAGAGACAGATCATACATTCCTCTGAGCTCGAACTAATCGACCGAGTCTTTTCCGTCGGCTCGACCTGCAAACGTAGGCTTGGCGACGCCGCATCAGGTGTAGTCACCGGAGCTTCCAACACGCTCAAGCTGCAGCATCTCTTTACCAGAGAGGAGATTGATCACCCAGTTCCTGCATCCGATGTCGTCAAGGGCAACTACCTCAATCAGGGTGACCTCGTCATCTGCGATGACTGGATCGGTGAGATCGATGGCTTGATCGAAGAAGCGCTTGTCGGAAACTCGGACAATGACAGATTGGTGCGCATTGTCGACATGGGCTCTCGCTTGCTGCTCGGCAAGATCCCGAAGGAGCATATGGCCGAAAACCAGATTGGCCTCAACCTCATCCAGCTTGGCATCAAAGAAGCGTCCATTGTAGATCTCAAACAGAGCGTCATTTACGTCAATTGGCTCGCACTCAATCAGAAGCTCAGTCCGGAGGAGCAAGCCAAGCGACCCAAGCCACCTGCTCTTTGGACCGACTACAGCAAGCTCACCCTCGTCAAAGCATTCTCGGAACGCAATCACGAGATTGGAGACCGAGTCCGCTTCAGAACGCAGGAGCTCAAGGACAAGCACGGTGCCAAAATCACTTATCATGGTCGTCAGCGTCACCCCGTGGATGTCATGTTGATCGTCGAAACTAAGACCGAGCTCGACGTCTTGTGGCAGGACGGTACTCGCACCAAGGAATGGGCCTGCGACATGGTGCCCCATGTCAACCTTGACGAGCACGAGGCCTGGCCAGGCGACTGGATCTACTGGAAGTCTGATGAGCACGGAAGTGTCCCTCGTGTGGTTCAGAGTATGGACCCCACGGAGCGCACTGCAGAGCTGCGCAAGCCTCTGTCGGAACCTGCCGAGATCGAGCTTGTACCTTCACTCGAGATCGATGTGCAAGGAGCCGACCACAGCGTCTTCAGTCTCCATCGAGGCGACTCCGTCATGATCTCGGATCGACCCACCGGCTGGGCCGGACCTTTCTTGACTACCGTTGGCGACCCCCGTCCCGACTACAGTGACATGAAGATGCACGACGACATTCAAAACGGCTACATGACCATTGCCGCAAAGAAGGACTTTGTCTATAAGGAAACCAAATCCGGTTCCCAGGCCACCGAGATCGACTGGTATGGCACTGTCGAGGATTTGCTGCTCGATGGCACTTGCCGCGTGCGCCTTCCTTGTGGCAAGACGGTGATTGAAAAGCTGGAGAAACTCCAGATTCTCTCTGATTCGCACTTTGCTGTACACGAGCATGAGATGATGGACGAGGACGGTCACATCCACGATCCATGGGGCATCGACCCTGATGGAGACTACGACGATGACATGTACGACGATGAGTATGATGACGACTATTTGGACGATAACATCGACACTCCATGGATGGACCAGCATGGAGAGATCATCGCTACCGATGATGTCCGAGACGATTGGGAGGATATGTCGGATGGCGCTCCCGAAGTAGCCGAGATTCACCTGGACAGCGAGGCTGCCGAGGTCGCCGCTGTCGACGCTATGTTGCAAGCTCCAACTGAAGCGACCGCGACTGCTGCAGCAAGCACAGTTGAGCAGAGCTCATCAAAGCCAGCCGCCGGTGCTTTGAACCCCAGCAGTGATGACGCAAGCGCCTCAGCAGCCCCTACTAAAGCCATGGCTGCCATCGACAATGGTGACATGAACGAAGCCGTTGACCCTGCTGCACCCTCCGAGCTCGCCATTGCCAGCAGCAACAGCGAATGGAGCCAATTCGCCGTCCTCGAAAGCGCACCCACCTCTCACCACTACTACTCCAAGCCTCTTCCCTCCCAACCTGGTCCGACCTTCTTCAAACGTCTCGCGAAAGAAATGAAAGTCCTCTCGGACTCGCTTCCCGAGACCATCCTCGTTCGCGCCTACGAAGATCGATCCGACCTCCTTCGTGTCCTCATTATCGGATCTGAAGGCACACCCTACGAAAACGCACCGTTCCTGATCGACTTCCAACTGACATCCGATTTCCCCTCGAAACCACCCACGGCGTACTTCCACTCTTGGACCAATGGCCACGGCCGAGTTTCACCCAATCTTTACGAAGATGGCAAAGTTTGTCTTTCGGTTCTCGGCACATGGTCAGGAGTGGCTGAGGAAAACTGGACACCGAACAAGTCTTCGCTCCTTCAAGTCTTTGTTTCTATTCAAGCGTTGGTGCTTGTGCGAGAGCCGTACTTTACGGAACCTGCATATGAGAAGTTGAAGGGTAAAGAGGAAAGTAGACTGAATTCGAAGATGTACAACGAAAAGGCATATATTTTGTCCAGGGGCTTTGTTAAGAGGGTGCTGGAGAACAGACCGGAGGGATTCGAAACGGAGGTGGGACTATTCTATTTCAAGGCTGGAAACTTGAAGAAGGTTATTGCGAGGATGGAGAGCTTGGTGCAGACCACGACGGCAGTGGCGTCGACTTCAGCAACAGAAGTCAAAGACAGCGAGGCAAAGCAGGGCACGGCGGACGAAGACGCAGTCCAAGCCCTGTCTAAAGGAGGAGCCATTATGCTGGGTCGAACGCTCAAATCCCTTCAAACCATGCTCGAGGCCGAAGAGAAGAAGATCTCAACCTAAACAGTCTCATCTGTCACCATTGTCACCAGAAACTTAATTTGTGTTAACTTTCCTTTGCATTCTGCATTCGTACAACTTTCCATCTCAACCCTTTGCAGCGTGTGAAGAGTGCGAAAGGACGACACACCGAAGGGAGTGAAGCATTCGTGATAAAAGGGGTCTTCAAATTGTTTTTGTTGTTAAACATGACAGAGCCCGCACATAGCATAACATGACAAGACGAGGAAAGGGACACAAAGGGGACAAGACATGAGGTGGGTAGGGTGAGAGTGAAGAGAGGAAGAAAAGTCTAAGCTGGAGTTGGGAACGTCGAACGCGATAGCTTCGGGGTGAGGAGAGCTTTATGAGCGGCTGCAAACAAAGGGTACGATATTGACTCCCTGACTCGGGTCGAGCATGGTTAGAAGCCAAAGCTATCAGGACGAGGGGTCAACAAAGCGAGACAAGTCGTCATCTCTTCTCAACTTGCCATCAACTTTGTCTTGCCACTTCGCGAGCGTCCACAGTTCCCTTCCGCTCTTCCGACCCCTACCCCCTATCGCATTCCTTCGATATCATCGAGAACAGCGAGAGTATAGAGGCGATCCATTAAAGAATCATGCAGTTGTTCTTCTTCTTACTCTTCACCGGTGCAGGAGCCAACACGCTCCTGATCGCTTCATCAAAGACCCCCTTCAAACCCTTCTGTGTCAACGCTGAGCATTC
Source organism: Pseudozyma sp. M118-08B (assembly GCA_037039655.1). Taxonomy (NCBI): domain Eukaryota; kingdom Fungi; phylum Basidiomycota; class Ustilaginomycetes; order Ustilaginales; family Ustilaginaceae; genus Pseudozyma; species Pseudozyma sp. M118-08B. The sequence goes on along the minus strand of JAXQGJ010000073.1, from coordinate 5,645 downwards.
CAAATACTTTGTCGCATGAATGTCCCTTGCCATCTGATTACCCTGAGCGTATGTGATCGGTTGCATCCTCCTATCCCTCAATTTTGCGATGGTCTCTGGGTCCTCTCGCAAATCCAACTTGGTCCCTACGAGGATGGTTGGGATGTTGGGAGCGTGATGCGAAATTTCGGGCCACCATTTGGTACGAACGTTTTCGAAACTGGGTGGGCTTACGAGAGAGAAGCAGATGAGGAAGACGTCGGTTTGCGGGTAGGACAAAGGTCGCAGTCGATCGTAATCTTCTTGTCCTGCAGTATCCCAAAGACCGAGAGAAACGGGTTTGCCATCGACCATGACATTCGCCGAGTAGTTGTCAAAGACTGTGGGAATGTATTCGCCCTGTTTGTGTGTAATTCGAATGAGAAGGGGAGAGTTAAGTCAGCGAGATATCCAGTTGTAAGGATCTGATAAGAGTTGGGCTACTCACTGGGAAGGCGTTGGTTGTATACGAGATCAGGAGACACGTCTTACCGACGGCACCATCACCAACGACCACACACTTGATGGTCTGCATATTGTATGTTCTCAATACAGCTAGGCGTTAGAGCTTCGTTATCCCGAGGTTGACAAGCAGTTACGCGCAGTGGGCCGAGGTCGAATCGAGAAGCAACGCAAAGTGGCTGCGACGTGAATCGAGAAGGAGAGTCCGCAAGAGAGAGCGAAACGTGTCGAAACTTGTATGAAGAAAAGGGATGGTTCAGAGTTGCCGGCGAAAGGAGAGTTCGAGAAGAGAGCTGCGAAGTGTCCAATGCGTACGATGCTGCAATGCTGATCCGAACACGATGAAACGAGGCGAGGTGGTACAAGACGTCGACTGCTTAGAAGAGCGACGATGGTTCGGTTTGGTCGGTTGGATGGATGCAGTCACGACGACTAGCTGCAAAGACACGAGTGCTGACGCTGAGGACAACGACAAAGTATGGGAGGTGATGATGGTCGACAACAGGCAAAAGATACGAAAGCTTGGTTGTGCGACTGCTCTCACACACACAGAATCAAGGTGTTTCGCAAAAGTGACAGACAGCCAAGGCACAGGCAAAGCGTGGGCTAGACCGCTGTCTTAAGGGGCAAGAGGCGGCACACTGAAACAATAAGGTGTAAATTCAAGAGCAGTGCGGCCAATCCGGGCGCGGTGCAATTTGTGTGTGAGTGTGTGTGTGTGTGACCGAGAGAGAGGGCGTGTGCTTGTGCTTGATGCTTCGTGCGTGCGTGCGCGCGTGCTTGCCGGCTGGCTGTCCTTGGATTTTGTTTGGCGTTGGAAATTGGAAATTGCACCGGACGAGAGGTTTAAGCCCGTTTGCAGTGTTTTGTATCCGCGACGCATCAGGCAAGTCACCAAGCCGATAGAGAGGGGCGATTCAGAGTGGTTCTGCCGGCTCACATGGGCAAAAGGGAAGAATCAACGCTCTGTCTTGCCCTTATTTGACGCCCAATCCGAGACACCTTCTTTTCCGTCTTTGGAAGATCGTCATCACGTTTCGCCATGCTCTCTTCCTCTTTCTTTAAGCGAAACACGAGTTCAGTCTTTGTTCTGCGTCTGGTGCTTTTCGTCATGAAGGTGTGTGATTCTTCAGTGCTCACTTCGTATCATTATCTTGTTGATACGTGTGATGTCGAGGCAAGTAGCCGCTGTGTTCTGAGCCTAGATTGGACAACAATGCAAGCATCTACACAATTCGCCTTACCTTGAAATTCACGATCTACCGCATTCAGTACTTTCTTCAACGTAAGATGCAGCTGTCAGTAACGACCGTCTTCTGTCTGCTTTCAAAACAGTATCCGAGAAGCCGGCTAGATCAGCCAAATCACGCTGCTAATGTGTTGTGGATGGCGTTTGGAGCTCGGACATGCGATGGAACAAGCAGTCGCCGGTGCCGAGAGCGGAAAGCGCAAGGTGCGAGGTCCAGGCTTCGTGTTGTGGTCTCCCTTTCCGACCTTGTTGATGTTCGGGTTTTCTATGGTAACGCCGAGCGCGAAGCGCCTGATCGGGTGTCAGCTCTCATCATGAGGTGAGATCGGGTGAAAATGGACCGATTCGTTCTCCGCTTTCCTCCACTATTCGACACTTTCTTCTAGCTGTCAATGTGAATCACTTCTATTACAACAGCTTCCTACCCTGGTCTCGTCCGGCCCTATCCTCGCAATCTTGATTTCAGATTGGACCAACAAGGAATCAGGCACGATGCAGTCTGCGCAAGAAGGAAGAGCGGACCTTCTGGAGCTGATCCAGCACCTCGAACGACAAGAATCCAACCTCGTCCTACCCGAACTCACGAACGATACAGCTTTTCAAATTGGCTCTCTGATCCGCTCCAACTTCATTTCCCAATTCGACGCAAGCAAAGATGGCATTGTGATTTCTATTTCCCTCTTCTCCGGTCACACACTCTTTGCATGTGCCGTAGGAGATCCACGCAAGGTTGGGCCAGACAACTGGGATTGGGTCAAGAGGAAGGCTAATACAGTCCAGCGTTTCGGTCAGTCGAGCTATCGAGTTGGCCGAACACGCATCTATAAGAACAAAGAGCTCGACGGGCTGGGACCAGACTATGCTGCACACGGAGGAGGGTTCCCGATCTGGGTCAAGGGAATGACGGCGGGTCCGGTAGGCGTGATTGTCGTGTCTGGATTGGCGCAGGAACAAGATCACTACCTTATTGTTAGCGCGCTTGAAGAAATGTTGCGCAGCCAGTGAGCGTGCGCAGGGTTGGGAAATGGGCAGTGCTGCGCTAAGTGAAGCAAACGGACCCTTTGCTCATCACAGCTCGTTCCTGTAAACTGAATGTGACTTCGTTGAATGTGACTTCAGAGTGTGGGTGAGGATAAGACGGTGGGACCATCTTGAACTCAGCCTTCCGGAGCCCAAAGAAACACGGTATATATATATCAGTTTCGGATCCAAGATCGTCTTTCCTTCGCTCTTATTCAAGCCCGACAGCACCACACACATAAAGCCAAAGATGTGCTCGGACGACGAGTATTCGAGCTCCAGCGAGAGTTCAGATACCGACATGGACTCGGACTCGACCACCGAATTAATGCGAGAAGAAGCTCTGCTGCGAGACCAAGCTCAGCTGCGAGATCGAATTGCAGAGCTCGAGAAGGAAGAAGCCGAACTGGTCTTCGACGGCTGGGATGATTATTCTGCATTGGGCCTGGTCAAAGCCCTCAAGACGGTCATTCCCGAAGATTTTATGTGGGAACAGGGTGGGATCACTTGTTACGTCGGACACTCTCGTCGGGCCATCAAAGAGATTGGTTTCACCTGGAAACGCGATTATCGAGAAGATACGGCCTACCAGAACATTATTACTTGTTCGGAGCCAAGAATCAAAGAATTGGCTCAGGCGACTCTTGAGTCTGGTCACTCTAGCTTCCTGCTTGCAACCAAGCTTCAGCTCGAAGGTGAAGAACCTACCGTCAATGTAGCGGGACACGATGCTCGTGTCAGCACCTTCCCAATTCGTGTCCAATACAGACCAAACCCGGCCATCGCAGTGATTGCCATCTCAACGCCATACCACACGCCTGAGAAAGCACACCAGCTTCTCGTCGAAGCGATCGAGCAACGCATTGCAGACGAGAGAAACTACATACGTAAGTCGGCACTCAGCCCTAACTCTGTCTCGGCACAGCCGGACCGTCATCTGACCTTGAGATTTTCCTTTCATCATGCAGGCAATCACAAGCTCACGGAACAAAAGAGAGTCAAACGAATGCGGCGAAGCGCGAGCTGCCCGGCGTCCGGTCGAGACAGCGAGGGACTGAAAGGTAGCGTTGAAAGCGGCAATCCCGATGATGTCGACAATGGCTACTATAGCGACGGTAGCGACGGTAGCGACTATCTCGTTGGTAACAATGAAAGCAACGGAAGCGACGACAGCGACGACAGTGACGATAGCAGCGATGGCGATGATGGCCACCACAGCGAGGATAGCCCTTATGTCTACGATCGCAGAGCTCGCTACGGTCGCTACGGTCGCGACGCTGGCGATGACAGCGATGCCAGCGACGACGACTACCAAGATATCCATGACAAGTATTCGAAATGGTTCCATAGATATTCGCCTTGGTAGCGAAGAACCCCCACCTGCCAAGCGAGCCTCTAGAAGAGGATTCTCACGCACGCTGCAGATCCTGTAACACATTCTATTCAAACCTGATCGGTGTCCCCCAAACAAATGTAATCTGATAGCTCAATACCCACAATAGTATCGCCGACAATCAAGCGTTTCCACACAAGCCAAGTAAGAATCAGAAATCGACCCCAAGAGGTGGGGTGTGCTTTTGGATTGCAACGCGACGGTATTGTCGAGTATACAGTGCATGTGTGATGAATGTGTGTGAGTGTATGTGCGATGAGGAGAAGGGTTTGCTGATTGTACACGGATCCTTCTTCGAGCTCGTCCTTTTGCTACGGTTCTTGCCTGATGTAAGAAGGGGATTCGTAGGTTTTAGAAAAGTCGAAAGAGGATAACAGAAAGGACTGAAGAGAAGACTACCGAAACCAGAAGCTAGTTTTTTGTTTTGCTTAAGAAACGCAATGCACAACGTCGTCCCATTGTAATAAAGCACCCGAGGTGGAGTTCCGACCTCATTGGTAGCTTTACACCAGCGAGAAAGCCGGAGCATAGATATGGGAGAACATGTGCGCAAGATGCTTCATTTGAAGAAAGCAAAACGAAACTGAGCAGCTGATTTATCGGAGTCGTCGGGCCTCACGCTCGGACTCGAGGAGGGCAAGGATGTCGTCCTGCTTGACGGGGCCCTTAACGTTGCGGATGATCGATCGGCGGGTCTCGTCCATGAACTCGACGCGGACCTGGATGATACCACCGCGCGAGCCGGTACGGCCGAGAACCTTAGTAACCTGTTGTTGATGAAGCAAGAGCAAAAGTCAAGATACGTGTGAGCGAACTGTTGCTGTGTCGGATCTTGGAGGAGACGAATGGCAAGCCTTTGCCCGCGCAGCACGAAAGCATAAAGGTGTCGATCTTGGTGAATGTTGTGTTGTTGTGTCAAATCATTAACGTCAAGTCGGTGCAGGTGCGGTGTCGAGAGAAATGTGGTCGGAACAAATGTTGCAGGTAGAGGACTGCAGACCATCTTTCTGTGATTCTTGTTCTCCTGTACAATCCTACTGATCAAAACTGGACGCCCTGCCATGAAACGAAGTTGAGCCTGTCGCGCACATGGTCGTCTGCATGGGTCGCAATGCTGCCGGAAGTACGATTCGTGATCATGACTTCGACGACCGGACGACAAATGCATCAACGTCTGACTGCGAACACCGTGACAAGGGCAATGCATCCGTGCATGCCGAATCCATGTTTACCAAGTCTGCGCTGATGACTGTAACCGAAAATGTGCAAAGTCACATTGACATTTGATCGCCAAAGATGGGCCATCTGACTTGCTCGCCATGACTGACCCCTCCTGCGCTGCTACGCGACCCAAACGTTCTGAGCGCCTTCATCGTCCTTGCTTCCATCGCTTCCATCTTCACAACTACTGTTGATTCTATTAGGCTAAACGAAGGATTTAATGTATTAATAGGCATATGTAAAGATGATACAATAGAAGACTTACAGTACATAAAGGATAAA
>JAXQGJ010000072.1:0-38111 GCA_037039655.1 Pseudozyma sp. M118-08B | reverse complement strand
CTCGTGCGAACCAACAAGACCGGGCTTGGCACCCTGGGACTCGTAGACACCTTCCATGACCTGCAAGTCGGTGTGGCAGTAGCCAGCGGCGGCGATCTTGAGGAGAATGTCGTTGGGTCCAAGATCGACGGGGACATCGATGTCCTTGATCTCGTAGCCCTTCTTGAAATCTTTGATAGTGGCTGCACGCATCTTCTGGGGAATGGAATCGCTCGACATGGTGAAGAAAGTAATACGCTTTTCGGTTCAGGCGTGGGGGAGAGTGGATGTGGTTGGTGATGTGTATCAATGGAAGCTGGTGGCCGGGAGAAGAGAAGCCGATGCGATCTTATAGGAAAGGTCACAAGCCATGCTTGCCATTTGACCTAGACGAGGACGTCTAGCTGCCTCTTACGCAGCCGGCCTGCGCTTGGGTCAGCTACCCTTGTTCTCTCAGTAAGGCCAGAGGCCAAGGCACAGCGAATGACGACTCTGAACAGACAGTTCGCCCAGAGCTGAACCGTATGCATGACAAGCTCGCATCACACACACCCAAGGAAGAAGCGTAAAGAGTTGCAGCAATGACTAGGGTCTTGAAGTACGACACACGACATCAGGCTGATTCAGGGTTGGACCTCAAAACTGTAGCTGACCTGCACGCAAGATCTGCGTGACCAAGAAGCGAGCCCAAGTGCGCATTTTACTCACTTTCGTGGTGACAGGGACCTGCATGACATCTTTGTGCGCTCTCTCGCTACCAACGTGTAGCTTCTTCTCTGCAGACGCCCATTCAGAAGCTGCATCGATGATGCAGAAGCGGGGCAGGGCTCGGTCACTTTTGCTGGCATCGAAGAGCCCGCGTGGTCGAAACGGAAAGCTCTTAGGCTGACTCAACGTGTTGGAACAGCAAAGGTAACAGCAACTCCAGCTTGGAGAGTCTTTGAAGCCGAAAAGCGCGGATCTTTTCGCTTCTATCGACGTAACGGTAGCGGCAACAAAAGAGTGATTCAGCAAGACGTCACAAAATTCACCGATCTGACGCTGCAGCAGCATCACCTTCCATGACGCGGGACACGTCCAATAACGCGGGGTTGTGCAGTGGTCGTTGTCGCACGACATAGTTGGCCCTCAATTGGCCCTGTTAGAGCGACATTCACTAAACTAAGGTTTTGAACATCAAAGAAGGGTGCCGAGGAGGTTTATCTCCGTTCTTCGACGGCTTGGGCGAAAAGCCGGCACACTACCTGCATCTCTTCTAGTGGAGGTGGAGTATTCTTGATCGTGAGCAGACTCTGCTTAGGCCAGGCCAGGAGCACCGTCGAAATGCCTATCGGAGATCAGATTTCATTTTCGTTCGGCTATATTTTGTAGTGTCGCAAGACATCCATCACAGTGAAGTTGGCGGCTACACAACAGGGCGTTCTTCTTGTCAACTTTACCTTGCACTTCTCACCGATAGCGCTGTGTCGGAGAAGATTTGGCTCCACATGGTGGCCAGTGCGCGTTTTCGCCTCCGCTCACCGACCTATGTCAAAGGCAAGGCACTTGGCCAGACTCCTTGCACATCTGTGCAGTGTGTTTCCTCGCGCATTCTTGACATCTATCATCCCCAGTTGCATTACCTTTTGGTTGTATGTGTCTTTATGAATTGGTCTTTGGAGGGTTCACAATTTGTCTGGACGCTGTAGAGTCTGGTGGTGATTTCGCGCTTCAAATCATGACTTTTGAGAGGCAGGCAGTTCGCATGTCATGCCTCGGCCAAACTTATTTCGACTTCCTGTCATGCTGAACCCTGTGCACTTCAGACTGAATTGGCTGTCCGCTTCAGTGGTTTAGATGTTCCTACATACACGCACTTCAAAGTCCCGATTCTTCAGTTGGTGCACCCTTCATCACCCCATCACACCCTTACCTTTGGTCTCCCCCTCAGCAAAACGCAATCAACAATGTCGTCCCTTCCCAAGACTTACAAGGCCGCTGTCTTCGAGGAGGCAAACAAGCCGCTCACCTTGAAGGATGTCGAGCTCAAGCACCCCGAGGAAGGCCAGATCCTCGTCAAGGTGGAGGCCTGCGGTGTCTGCCACTCGGATGCCCTCGTGCAGAGCGGTGGATTTGGCCCTCTTCCTCGCATCCCTGGTCACGAGATCGTTGGCAAGGTAGTCGAGGTCGGCCCTCTCGTCACGAAGTGGAAGGAGGGTGACCGTGTCGGCGGCGCTTGGCATGGTGGCCACGACGGTACCTGTCGCCAGTGCAACCAAGGTCTCTTCCAGATGTGCGACAACGAACAGATTAACGGTGTCACTCGTGACGGTGGTTGTAAGTATACGACCAGGCTTCAGAGTCGCCAAGCTGGCTTCGAGACTTTTCAGGACGTTGACCGCTGATGCATTTGCTTACTCGACTCTGCATGTCCCTCTTATCGCCCTGTATAGATGCCGAGTACTGTCTCCTCCAATCAGAGGCTGCTGTCCGGCTTCCCGCCGACGATGACGCAGTGAAGCTGGCGCCTCTCTTGTGTGCCGGTGTCACTGTACACAATGGTATCCGCAAGATGAACATCACCCCCGGAGAGACGGTCGCCATTCAGGGTCTTGGAGGTCTTGGTCATCTCGCTGTCCAGTACGCCCGCAAGATGGGCTACCGCACCGTTGCACTCTCTCGCGGCACCGACAAGAAAGAGTTCGCCATGAAGCTTGGCGCTACTGACTACATCGACACCAGCAACGAAGACCCTGCCGAGGCTCTGCAGAAAATGGGTGGCGCTGCTTTGATCGTCGCCACAGCTCCCAGTCCAGACCACATCTCGCCCCTCGTCGGTGGCTGCAAGCCTCTTGGCAAGCTTTTGATTTTGGCGCGTAAGTACAACATCATTGTCTGCAAACGGTTCGCTTCGATCTGCATGTAGCGCTTTCTTTGCCTGTTCTTGGCAGACCTTTGCCTGTTTATGGCTGATCTTGCCTTGCACCTCTTTTCTCTTCTTCTGATAACTGACAAACATCCATGTCCGGTGACACTTCTTTTGCTTCCAACAATTTTTCCGCTCAACAGCCGTCGGAGATGTGCCTGTCAGCACGTTTGCCATGATTACCAAGGGTGTCTCGGTTCACGGCTGGCCCTCTGGTCATGCGCTCGACTCAGAGGATGCTATCGCCTTCGCCGACCGTTTCGACGTCGAGTGCATGTGCGAGACTTTCGCTCTCGCCAAGGCTAACGAGGCCTTTGACCACATGCTGGCCAACAAGGCTCGCTTCCGTGCCGTTCTCACTATGTGATCGCGCTTGTCATGATACCTTAGTCCTCCGTTCAATGAATGTTGCTTTGATGTGCAGACAATCGGCAGCGATGGGTTGCTTCGAAATTGAGCTTATATGCTCTGCGTGTGAAGAGAGCTGAACTCCTTTAGCGTTGATAAGGCTTGATCCTGAGCTTCATCCAGAAGGCCTGAGCGGACAAGCTTCTACCCTCGAGCTTACGATGCCGTCTGATGCGATTCTGCGCCTTCTTGCTGGCTGCCACGTCTCCGCTTCCTGAAATGATCCTGGCCGCGACCAAGGAGACAAAGTGATCGAAGAAGAATTTGGAGACGTGCAGCACCTCACGGGTGTTGTTGTGTACGTCTCGGCGCTTGCACTCGTCCATGAGGTCTCCAACGTCGGCCTAGTAGGTCCCTTGAAAGATAGTCCAGTTGGCCAATGCGTTGCGGAGAGGGTCAACGCGACGGCAGACAGATGAGCCGCTCAAGGATGAGCTCAATTGGGTAAGGAAGAATGGCAAGACACACCACGTCCCAACGTCATTAGAACAGCAAACTCAACGCTTTCACAAATATGCTTATTATGAATGTGATGATCAGGTATCGTGGATATCGTTGAGCTAATAGTACAAGTCGTTGTGGTAACATGGCGTGAATGATGCATGGCGTGAAGGAACAAGAATCAGGAAAGCGGCTTTTTCAATTCGAGTATAGCCCAGGCCGTCGGCCAGCACTGCTTGACTAAGCCTTCGTCTCGGGAAAAGAGGCTTCCTTCTGCGCCTTCCAAAGAGCAATCTTCTCCTTTCGAACTTTGAGACTCTTCTTGACGTTGAAGCCGCCATTGAGGGTAGTGCGTACTTCCTCAAGGGAGAGGAGAGAGGTCTCGGGGTAGAGGAAGTAGATCAGCACGAGGAAGACAAAGGTGAGACCAGCGTAAAAGCCAAAAGCACCGGAGGGAGTGATAGCGTTCATGAGGCTGAGGAAGGTGGACGAGATGACGAGATTACCGCTCCAGTTGGCAGCAGTCGAGATCGAGGTTCCAATCATGCGAGTCTCTGTGGAGAAGAACTCGCCTTGCTGCCAAGGGACATTTCCGAGACCGGTAGCGTATGAGCAGACGTAAAGGACCATGAAGACAAGCATGGCAGCGGTGAGTGACGATGGGTAGGGATAGCCGTCGGTGAGGTGCTGGTTGGTAGGCTGAAGCATCTTAGCAAAGATGCCAGCGGTGCAGACGAGGAAGAGGATGACGCAAGGCATGGTTGTGAGCAGAAGGCGTCGTCGTCCGACGCGATCGATATACTTGAGCGGGATGAAGGTGCAAACGAAGTTGGCTCCGCTGATGATGAGACCGGTTGCAGTAGGGTTCTTCAAGCCGGCCGACTTGAAAAGGGAGGCACTGAAGTACATCAAGCTGTTGAAACCGCACAACTGCTGAGCGACCAGGGTCATCGAAGTCAGGAAGACGGCACGACGTGTGGGAACATCGGTCCAGACCTTTGCGATCCTGTAGGCGAGAGGACTGTCTTCGATCTGAATGTGCTTCTTCATGACGCCGATCTTTGCTTCGATTTGCTCGGGAGTCGCTTGGGGATAGATTCGAGTAAGAGCGCGGGTCGCTTCTTCCTCTCTCCTTTGCTTGATGAGGTATCGTGGGGATTCAGACATGAAGAAGTGAATACCGATGATCTGAATCAAAGGAGGGAAGGCGCCAAGGGCGATAATCCATCTCCAGCCGGAAGAGACATGTTCGAAACCAGCACCAATGCCGTAAGCGATGACCTGGCCACCAGTGACAGCAATCGAGTTGAGACAAGTAAGACGACCTCGAGCTCGAGCAGGTGCAAGCTCTTGGATGTAGACGGGCACGATTTGAGCAGCTGCGCCCACACCGAAGCCCATCACGAGCCTACCTGGAATCATGGTCCATTTGGCATGAGCTGAGGCCTGGATGATAGCGCCAGCGATGAACATGATGTCGCAGATGACCAAGGTCCATTTTCGGCCAATTTTGTCGGCGACAATGCCGGCGCCGAGGGCCGAGATGATAGCACCAACAGTAAGGGCCGAGGTGATGAACTCCTTGTTGCCGTCTGTCAAGGGCTTGCCGTCAAGATCGTTTCCAACTTGTACGAGGACACTACTAATCGCCCCGGTGTCATATCCGAAGAGAAGTCCACCGATGGTAGCAAAGAAGGTGAGACCCCAAAGGTAGAGACTGTTGTTCTCGCCCTGACCGGCAGCCTCGATAGCGGCTTCGTCGAGAACTTGGTCGAGTTCGGCAGCGTCGATGATGCCTTCAGCGGATGCCACGGATCGAGTGGCTATGTGAAGCTGATTGAGCTGGTCGTGGACCGAGGAACCCTTGCCATCGTTGGAGAACTTTTCATCTGAGTCGATTGAAGGTGGTTTGCCTTCGGTTGGGCTAAGGACGGAATCGCGGTCGCTCATATTGTCTAGGGAATGTTTGACGAACGCCTGACCAGGAAGGGATGTGCGAATGTGTGGTTGAGACGGGACAAGTCTCCTGGCGAGTTGGTGATTTTATCCGGTGAGTGGATCGAGCGGAAGGGAGAGGAGGAAACAAGTAGGAGACGTCGAGGTTGGCGGTGGAGGCGACGTGTAAAAGGTGGGAGTAGAAAAGGGGAGAAGCTTCGATGCGAGGCTTGTTGAAGGTGGGCGAAGATGGATGTGGTCAGAAATCAAGGTGATTATATGGATGAAGTGTGCAGGATCAAGTGGAAGCTGCTAGATTGCAGAGCATGCATGAGGAACGCACAGCAAGGGAAGTCAGACACTCGTTCCTCGGACTCGCTGCAAGCTTTCGAACCTTGCAACTGCACATGCGAGGCGTGACCGGCTCACACGGCTACCCACCCCACGATTCATCTGGTTGGGAATGCATGGTCAAGCTCATGCACACACGCAAGATTATGCCACGGGACAACGGCATTGCGGTCCGGAGACAGAGTTGGGCCATATCCCCGCATCATGCTCTGATGTATTAACGGCAAGAGCATGAATGATTCCTCTTTGAGAGACTCGACTTGGTGGGGTAACTTTCGAAGCGAGTGGATGATGGATAGCTCATGTGATGGTGAAGCCACTCGACCAGTGTGTTCGCTACGCATCCTCGGCAAGAACCATATGCAGAACGAATCTATTGTTTCTACTCTGCCTCTCACTCGCTGTTCCCCCTCGCTTGGCTCCTCCGAACTCTGTCCGTGAAGCTTGCTTCTCCGTGTCGCTTTCTGTCTCTCCGCCTCGATGGCCTGTTTGTACCGATCCCAGTCCTTTTCGCCACTCCCTTGCTATGCTTGCTTCATGAGCTGTGGTTTGAGTTGGTGTGATACCGATGGCAATTTCGCCGTAACAAGACGGAGCGTGACGTGACGGGAATTGACCGTTCGGAAAGTTTTTCGGATATCTCTCCTTTTTCTCGTTCGCCGGCCCAGGAGCGTGACCAAGCCAAGAACACCGGTAGAAGACGAGGCGCAAGTGGTGCATTTGAGCAGTATGGAAGGATTTCGGCGAAATCGATTGATGCGAATTTGAATCTCAGTCGAATTTCAACCGCTCTCTATTCTTGAAGCTTGAGCCGCCATCGATCATGAGACGATGACAGCTGATCCGACGGGACTGCTCAAACGAGCTCAACGACGCAGAGCGATTCAAAGTCAGTTTGGTAGCAAACGATACAGATTCAGAGGCATGACAAAGCTGCCATGGACCACGGCAAGCGAAGATGGCAGCGGACCGAACAGGCAGGACAACAACAAAAGAAGGGGGGCAGGTTCGGTGCTAATTGGGAATCCACTCTGGCCGAAGTCGGACATGGACGGCGAACCAGCTTCTGCGTTCTACAGAGGCAGCTGTCGGGCGCCTTTTCTTCGACAGAATCGATGTTCAATTTGCAAGCAAAGTCGCTCGACAGAAGCAAAATTTTCACTCGCATAGATTTCTGCCAATTCGCACGAGAGAAACCAGGCCGACAGGCTGGCGAAAGAGTTGAACCAAGGTTTTGTTTTGGTCGAGGAAGAAAGTGTGAACAAGCGGCGGAGGGCGGAGGTGTACCATTGCGCACACAACAGATGGACAGGATACCGGTCACTTCGCTAGCCTGTCAAGAACCCCACAATCTGGTTCTACCGACATCTCAGGGTTCCTGTCAATCCACGAGTGCGGGGTGCACATCGTGTGACCCCACACGGGATGTCAAAGCGGCGCAACGGCAGTGCGGGGAATGGCTAAGCGCTTCTATTGACCGTTGGGGAGATCATGCTGCAAACCAAGCCGTCATTCGGTGGTAAGAACGAGTCTCGATGTCACCGACCGGAGTTGACGCGGCTTCTAGATTTCGGATTGAATTTCGGAAAACAAATGTAGGACTCTTCTGGCTAACATTCCTCACAATGTCTCTGTATGATGTGAAAGCTCTCGGCGTAACACCTGTAATGAATGAGAAGCACTACAGCATCGGGCAGATCTCTGGCCCTGTGATCCGATCTGGTCCAATCTCGCTGTTCGTGCGACCGTTTGCTCAAACCTTGGTCTTCTAGCCATTCCTGATCAGCCTGACTGTCCCAGATTCAGGGCATGACTTCCTTACTGACTTGCTACCTTGAGTCAATGAATATCTGTGATGGTTATCCTGTGAGCGACTTGCCGACGTATGGACCCGACAAGCTGGTTAAAAAGCCTTAAAGTGCTCGTCACATGCCTTGAATGCATTTTACAGCTTAAATCTTTTCTACATGCGCGAAACCCCTTGTGCAAGTTGATGCCCGTCCCGCAGCAACCGTTACATCAGCGTACGCCGACACCAACAGCATGTCAACGGACGCAAAATGCTCAACCACTCAGCTTCAAAGGTGGGCATCGTCAAATTGATACCTTGCTAGGCAATGCGGCCAGGCAGCCGGGATCATTGTCCGCAAGGACTGATGGCTGCGGTTTGTAGTGGGCTGCTGTATCTGAACAATAGTGACCCGTCAACGATGAATCCGAAACGCCAGATCCACTCTGCTTTGCATACCCCTCTGGAGCCTTGCAAGGATGCTAGTCATCCAAATTTCACACAGATCCGTGCCAGAGATCACACAAGCAAAGCGCAGAGCATCAACACACAAGCAGAGAACGACGGCAAGCTTGCAGATCATAGCCAAATCCCGTTCAACGCTCGTGGTTCCTGATTCAAATGCAGTTGACACGAGGAGGTACAAAAGCAGGCTTTCCGGCCACAAAAAAATCTCAAAATTCCAGAGCGGAGGAGAGGGAATGGCCAAGCCCGCGTACAAAGAGCAGTCCATCAGGTCACAAGGCTCTTTGGCGCAGCGAAACAAAAGGATGTATCCCAATTCTTACACACACATTGGCTTCTGTTGATGAGGTAGTCTTGGTGTCATCGGCTCAAAAGGCAAGTCAATGTGTAAGAACTGAATGCTTGTTCTCTTCGCTTGCGATGATGCCAAAGCTTGACTACGCCGGCTGCAAGCTTCAAAGAGCCTGTCTCAGAAGAGTAGCTTTGCACCCTCGAATTTCAAGCTCAGCCGACTGTCTGCACTGTGATTTTGGTGTGTGTGTGTGTGAGAGAGAGAGAGAGAGAGAGAGAGAGAGAGAGGAAGTGCGAATGTGCGGAAGTGCGTCTGCCAATCTCTAAATCACGGAAATCGCAGCCAGAATCACTTTGATCCCCACTTTTGGTCAAAATCGGCGTTTCACATCACCGCACCATCCGATGATCCTACCACATCATCTTCACCCTGCTTCCGCATCCCTTCTCAGACACCATCACCGTCCTCCGGTTCGCATCGCCTTCGCCAACATAAAGGACGACCTCATCCGAGTCCCATCGCACCGGCCGCATCCAACACATACCTGCTTCATCTTGACTACTCGGCTTAGACACTCTTCGCGGCGCTTTCTTCGGCTATCCACCAACGCTCATCTTTTGCACTGGATCTAAACAAGCTACACCAGCTACCTCTGATGTTTCATTGACAAAAGCAATACACCATCAAGCTATCACTGCTTGACTTTTTGATTTCCATATACGGCTCACAGAGCTGAGCCGGTTTCATCGTCACCCTGTCGTCGCCTCGTCCTATACCCTCGTCCTCGCGCTCGTCGCATCTCGAAGTCACTCCACGCGCTCCGCGCAGCCTCTCTCCCTCTCGTCTCGCAGCCTCACCAACTAGCAGAAGGCCTTCCTACGGTAGTCAGCTACTATCCGTGCCGGGCGCTTCGCCCGGCGAGGCAGACGGTCTCTTTGGTCAATCGCCTCGTGCTACATCTCCAGACAGCTCTCGCCATCGCCGCGGCTCCAGGTCCTCCATCCTGGCAGCGGCATCTGCTGCAGCATCAGAGGCCACCAGTGCTACGTCGGACAAGGAATCTATTCGATCAGTTGGCAGTAGCTCTCGTGCAGGTCCTTCCACTCCAAGGCAGAAGGCGAGGACCGCGCGCAACGAAGAAAAGGAACGCAATACCTCCCCCGTCTCTTTCTACTCTTCGTTCGAAGCGCCTACCAGCTCACCTCGTAGATCACGTCAAAGCAGCATCGTGGTCGACAACTCCCGTGCTACACTTACCCCGGGATCTCCGACTCCTCACGATAGCTCCTCATCAGCTCGTCTCACGAAACTGAATGGCTCTCCCGCTGCCGTTCCATCCCGCAGCTCGCGCATAGCTTCTGAGCGATTGGCCACTGGTAGGGGCCAAGACAACCCCTCTTCGCCTGCCAAACGATCCGCTTCTGCCCAACATGCGCAGGCTGTTTCCGGACCCTCTTCAGGCGCGGTACCCACGTCACTATCCGACTACTCTTGGCAATCGGAAACGCTACCGCAGAATCACAAGATATCGCAAGGGCCCGACGACAAGGCATACAACTCCGCTGCTTCTAGAAAAGCATCCGTTTCAACTTCAAAATCGGCCAACGGCTTTGCTCAGCTCGACGACGGCGCTTCCACTCGACCTCGTTCCAAGAGCACCGCAAGCGCGTCCAGAAGCAGTAACAAGTCCTCTTCGGCAACTTCCCAGCCATCGTCGGATCGAAATGCCGCCGTGCCAGACATGCCTCCACCTTCGAGTCAAACATCGGGTCAAACATCAAAGACGCTGCCATCCGCACCGTCCAAGGCCAGCCTTCGCTCGCGCATCTTCGGTTTGAAAAGTAACAAGACTGTTTCGCCGTCCATCTCATCGGCAGATTCAGGAACTGAGACGCCTTCACCCAGGTCGGCCCACTTTCCAGCCTCTGTTCATTCCGAAGGCTCTCAAAGCGAGTTCATTCACTTCGAAGCAAGTGACAGCCCCTCTATCGACCCGGATTTGCCATCGCCTGGCTTTCTCAGCTCCAGTCATGGTCATGCGCGCGACACCAGCGACGAGGCAGTCGAGAACTCCAATCCTGACGCTCGCTCGAGCCGCAAATCCAGTGGCGCTTCGGGCTTCCTTCGCAAGACCATGCGTTTCAAAGACAAGTCGGCGTTCCTCAAGTCACGGCCTTCCATCTCGTCGATGGCATCCGATTCTGCCGCTTCCACCTCAGGCTCGGTGCCTCCATCCCCTGCATATCCTCCGGGTGGCTCAGATGCCGAGGATGCAGCTAAACGAGCGCCTACCTACAGACAGATCAGCGGTCGCAGAGGTCGCCAGTATCAAGAGCCGGAATTCGATAAGAATGCTCTATCTCCAGCTGCTTCTCGGAGTCGCAACCAATCCACTTCCTCCCTGAACGAGGATGCCACTGCTCTCCTGCCTGCAGTCACAGAACGTGACCTTGAAGCCTCTTCCGACGACCCGGGTCCTCTGTCGAGTACATTAATTCGATCCCCGAGCAAACAGAGCGGTCGCCCCGTTGGGCATTTCGCACCAACAAACGCAGACACTACATCGCACCGTCCTTCAGCTGCGAATGCAGACTCCACCACGGTCCGTGGTCACATACCCAGAAGCAGCAGCCTTCGTAGCTCTTTCGGACGAAGCAAGTCCCTCGCAGTGCTGGAACCAAAGGCAGATCCATCGGGTTCACCTGTGCCCGTTACTGATGCACCCGAGACGCCTCGCAGACGGCCGCGATCTGGATCCGCCAACACCTTTGCGCCTCACATTCAGCCACGAACCACCAGCTCGCCGGTCCAAAGCTCTCCACGTCGTCCCTTTACTTCGCAGGGCAGCCCTTCCCCGGCTCAGTCTCCTTATGCCATTGCTTCGTCTGCGCAGCGACCCGTGCAAAGGCTCAGCAGGCCAAAGACGGCAGAGCCTGGTCACGGATACTCGAATTCACTTTCAAGTTTGCGCGACATTCTCGCGGTAGCTCATGCCATTTCTGAGGAAGGAGCCGTCTACAATACCCCTGAAAAGAAGGATGTCTCTCGTTTCGAACCCAACCAGAGTCCGGCCGCCACGTTGAGGACAGCTGCTTCGCCAAACGAAACGAGGCGACCAGGCTTGCCGCCCAAGAATCCTCTTCGTAAGCAACGACCGTCCGGAGCAAGTTCCATCAACACGCCTTCCGCCTCTGGCGACTCGCCCGCCTCACCTCATACAAGCGGAGTTTTTGCCGGACCCAGCATGATTGGACCAGATGAACGTCTTTTGAGCCCGCCTTTGCGTACTAGAGACTCTGTGGGCCGCATCTCCCCTTCTAGCTCCACACCATCGCTGGCCGACTTCAAGACGCCCACTTCTGACTCGATTCCGCTTCCGCCCGTCGAGAGACAGACCGACAACGACTACTTTCGCGCCCGTGATCTCACAAGACCGCGAGAGGCGTCCATGTCTCACACACCTTCTCGTTCGCCAGGCTTGTCGCCCGCTGCCCACAGTGGCACTGCGTCACCAGCACACTCGCCTTTCGCGTCGGGACCACAGCTGTCACGAGCGCCTTCGAGCGATTCGTCTGCTGCTACCTGGACGCCCAGACGGCACGACCGCGCAGCAAGCGATGCTACAAGCTCAACCACTGATCTCAAGGCTGGAGTAGACCCGGGCGCTTCAACGCCGTCGCTCAATTCGGAATCTTCCGCTAGTACCCGCAAGAAGAAAGAAGGTGCCGGCAGCAAGATGCTTGCATTTGCACGCGACTTCACCAATCGCGAAGGCACCGGTGACGTAAATGCAACATTGACAAGTTCGGGTACGTTCCGCTTAGGAAGGAGCAGCAAGTCAAAGAGGGGTGAAGCAAGTGCACGACCTGTCATTCGACGTTTGTACGATGGACCTATGGAAGGGGAGGCCGCCGCCTTGGCATCTGGACAAGGCACCGGGACTGCATATTCGCATTTACAATTCTCCAATGGTGTCAGTCCTGGATCATCCGTAGCTGACCTAGCCTCGGCTACTGGTACGGGTCCTCGCACGCCAGGCGGCTCGATCACGCCCGGGATGGGTGGCCGGCAGCCTAGCTCCGGTAGTCTTGTCCAATCCCCGTCCTCTTCAGGCAGTACCGCCAGGGATCTTATGTCGCCTGGCTCCGTCCATCTTCTCACGCCTCAGTTCAGAAATGACAGTGGATCATTCCTGGGTGGCAGCCCTAGCTTCGTCAAGCCAAGCTGGTCCATCCCGCAGGAATCTCTCACACCGGAACAGAAGCGACTCGTCAAGCGATGGTATATCTTGCGTGAACTTCTGGAGACGGAAAGGACATATGCATCAGATCTCGCGGTGGCTCGTGACATTTACTTGGCTCGAGCCAAGATGAGGGCCGGTATCACCGCTCCTCTGTCGCCACTCAGCGTCCGATCGGCCAGCATCTTTTCGCAGCTCGCCTCGCCGGAGCCATCCACGCACGGCAGGTCCTCCCAACCGCATCTGCAACAGCGCGCCAGTACAGCCGGACTCAGTCCTGGACTGGCCGGTACTCCTGCCAAGGGATCCATGCCTCAGAGAACGCTATTCAGACATGCGTCATCAGATGCCACGGCTACCGCCATGTCAGCTAGTCCAATCTCATCGCAGCAAGCCATCTCGTCCTCATCGGTCACATCGAGTGATCCGAGTAACAGATCCTCGATGTATACAGTTTCGTCGCAGAGCTCTCAGACGTCAGAGGCGAGCAACTTTGCGCTTGGCGGCCATCCAACATTGTCAGGCGGCCTGCCATCGCAGTTCTCGATCAACGGGAACACGCTTTCACCAACTGCAGGTGTGAAGCTGACGCCAGGGTCATCCATGACCGCGACAAGTCCTGGTCTTTCGCCTTACTCCTCAACGCCTGGAACACCTGCCATTGCTACACCGTCAGGAATTTCGTCGTCCGGCATCCCTGGATCGATTGAAGGCAGCGCTGCGAGTACGCCTGATGCTCCATTCAGCGCGAGCGACGTCCGCATAATCTTTGCGCAGCTCGAGTCTTGTGCCGCTTTCGCAGACGAAATGGTTGCCATTCTTGAAGGTGCAGTTGGAAGGGCGTGCACAGGTACGGCCGAAGAGGCATCAGAGATGCTCGCTCGCGACGAGACCAGTGAAGCATCAGAGACGGACCGAATCGGCCAAGCCTTCCTCAAGCTCATGCCACGGATCGAGCAGGTGTACTCGGCTTACTGCTCAAGGCACGAAGCCTCCATGTCGAGACTGCAAGAACTGACAGGTACGCAGCCCAAGGCGGCGGCTTTCATCAGCGAATGCGCGCAAGCCGCGCGTGCTTACACCAATGCATGGGACTTGTCATCACTTCTGATCAAACCTGTTCAACGTGTACTGAAGTACCCGCTTCTCCTATCACAGATCTTGGCCTCCACAAGTGGCGAGCATCCAGATGCTGAGAATCTCTCCGCTGCATCCATAGAGATTGCGAAGGTCGCGGACAATATCAACGAGGTCAAGAAGCGCAAAGACTTGGTTGACCAGATCGTCAGCGGCAAGACGGCCAAGCGATCTACCAGTCAGCGGATGCAGCATGGCGCTACCAAGAAGCTGTTGCGACGTCAGGAAAAAGTCAAGCAGCTTGTACTTGGAGCTTCGGAGGATATTCTGGCCGATGATAGCCAGTACAAGGCCTTGGTTGTTCAATTCCGCCAACTGGAGAAGGCGGTCGCCACGTTCGCAAGACGGTGCACAGGCTGGTCCAGCAGTGTCAAGACCGCACATACGGCTCAACTCAACTTGCTGGATCAGTGGTGTCGCACTTATGCGCTTGATGAGATCACCGCGGGCACCGAGGCAGAAACACGTCTACGTGCATTCATGGATCTTATCGAACGCACCTTCCTCGGTGAGTATTGGGCGCAGCTGGACTCCGAGATTCGTGCGAGCTTGACGCCGGCTGTGCAGAGGATCGCTGCACTCTTCATTCTCCCACAATCAGTGATCGCCAAGCGCAACGATCGAGAACCAGACTACTCGCGGTACAGAGCCGAGACTGCTCGTGGTGGAGTCAAGGCGGCCGACAAGAAGCTCACCGAGAGCGCAACAGCCTTCATCGCCTTGCACACGCAGCTGATGAACGAGCTTCCGCAGTTCAACTATGGCATACAGACGCTGTTGGACCTCTGCGTTGAGTCACTTTCGAGAACGCAGGCTTCCTACCACCTTCGTATCCATCGATCATTGATTGGTTTCTGGCAGAGCTTCGGACCTGAAGGCAACACCGACATCGCACTGAACGAGGAGACTGATGAAAAGTCGATGCGCCATCTCAACCCCGTCAAGATATTCTGGCCTCTGCACAGCAACATGGCTGAATTCGCAGAGTCTCTGGGCATCGTCTCTGGTACCGACTCCCGCTCTCGCTCGGCCTCAATGAGCGTAGACAGCGAATTGCTAACAGTCGGCACCTTGAGTCCGGCTAGCAACAACCACTTTTCCCCTCTGCAGTCGACAAGGACACTGCCAGACCCAGATTTTGCATCCACCGTACCCGACGCCACAAGTATGAGCCGGCAGATCGAGTCGCTCACTGCCGCCGAGCCAGAAGAGTTCTTGGAACCGCTCAGCGCTCGAGCAAGTCCGTTCACAACTCCGCCATTGGGACGTCGCCCTTCCTTCTCCCCACAGCTGCATCAGCAGCATTTGCTGGGATCGCCGGCACCGATCGGATCTGGGCCTCTTGCAAGTGCACAAGGCTTGGGCGCTCACCCACCACTTCGCACGACCAAGTCCGGTGGTCTCGTTGGATTGCTTCGCTCCGTAGGAAGCAGCTCGGCAGTCAGAGGCGCAAGTGGTTCGCGCAAGAATTCGCAGTCCATGGATACATCCGCAGACAGCTTCGCCGACGGATCCGACTCAAACCCACCTACACCCGTGAGCAAAGATACACCTGTTCACCGCGGCGAATCGACGCCAGAGACAGTGGCACCTTCGCTTCCCGCTCTCAGCTTCAACTCGGGGTTCTTTGCTCAATCCGATGCCGTCTTTACCTCGGCCTCTGAACACGGTCTTGGCGTCCAGACGGACAACAATGCGCACGCAGAGACTCCGCTTGCACCTCCGTCATCTGCGAATATGGCGCTCAACAAAAGCCGGGGCAGTACCGCAAAGTCTTCCGTTGTGGGCACGATGGCTGCTGTCGCAAACAGCCCTTCGGCTCCACGTGGAATGAAAGACGGCCATGCTTTCCTCGATTACGCCATTGGAGATCTCTTCCGTGTTGCCGACCACGACGAACTGCATCTGTTCGGCTCTTCGGAAGCGGGTCTCACGGGATGGGTCGAACGAGAGAACTTTGTACCTCTCAGCTAAGCCTTTTGCTCGCCGCTTACGTTTGTTGGACGCTCTTCTTGTAATCAGCTCTTCAAACTCAATGAAGCATTCCAATCCACACATGCACATACCCTCTTTGCGTTTTATCGTCATTCTGTGCTTTGACATTCCCTCCATCCACAAAACGGCATCTACTTCTTCTCCAACGCCTCTTTTACCAACTCAAAAGTGGTAAATGTAGCCGCGGCGGCCGGGATCGCTCTTAACAACGTCGGGCTTAATCCCACCGTAAACGCTTTCCACCCTTCATTCCTATAGATGTTTTTCGCTTCCTCTGAGATGTATTTGAGCCCGAGAGGACCACCGAACCCTTTTGGGAGGGGTTTGTCGGTGAGCTGAATTTTCGACTTGATCACATCTAGGGGATAGCAGGCAAGCCAGTTCAAGATGCCTCCGGAGGAACCTGAGATCATTAATGCCCAGATTGGCAATGTTGTACCGCCGTTTGTTGTAGTAGTGGGAAGAGTGGAGCGGAGGGTGGATTTGGCCAGCTCGAAGCCGGTATAGAAACCAGCGTAGGCGGGGACTTCGCGGGCGACTGTAACCCAGAATCCACGCATGACGCCATTTTTGAGGCCGTATGATGTATAGATCTCTTTTGCTACCGTGGAGAGCTTCTTCGCTTGTACTTGTGCCACTTTCGATGTTGACGATGTGGACTTTGAAGTGATCTGTGCTTGCATACGGATCTTAAACATCTCCACGGGGCTACTGAGGATGCTATTGACGCCCCCTGCTATCGCTCCCGCAGCGGCGATTTGGGCTGTTGACAGGGTTTGACTCTCTGGGCTGATGAACCGTTTGGACACTTGAAAAGCGGTGAAGAGAAGTGCATTCTGTGCAGCAATGCCAATCAATGGCGATGCCATCCCCTTATACAGCGCCAACAAGCCTTCATTCTTCACCGTTTGCGTCAAAACGTCCATCGGACCACGGTAGACTCCCGGTGCAGCAATTTGTGATCGCACTTTGACCGTGTCCAATGGCTGTCCAACCATGACCTGTGCAGCTCCGGCAAAGGATCCTGCTACAAGGTCTACTGTAGGTAAGGTAAAAGGTGGCCATGATTCGCCTTTCTGTGACATTTTGTAAGCTGACTAGGCGTTAGGAGATGCTTCAGGAAAAGCGAAGGATGGTGATGAAACGCAGGGAAAGACGGCAAGAATGATGGTGAAGAAGATAGCGGAGGCTCAGGTTAAGAAGTGGAGTCAGTGCCGCGTCGCGGCTATCCATGCGCCGTCATGCACGAAGAAATGCCGGTTGAAAGCACGTCATTCCTTTCCGCGTTCCGATATCTGCATTGATTGAGCCTTGATTTCTGCGCAGGCAGCCGAACCCCTCATTCCTTCGTGCTCGACGCAGTATCAACACACGAAGCTCTCATCACTCGCTCACTATCGGAGCATGCAAGTTTCAATAAGATTATACAGAGAAGAAGAGTAGGAGATATCAATAAAATACAAGAGTTGCTTCCGGTCGAAAAATTGTGGTGTGCCACGACAAGGGGCGGCAGGCAATGCTATTCCAGGGTTCGAACAGGGTATGGGGCTGAGAAGAGAGAGAAAGGATTGACACGAATCAGTGTGCCCAGAAAGCGGACTCGTCATCGTTCTCGTCGACCAGATCAGCAGCATGCACTTCAACAGGTCGGTTGCGAGCATCCGAGATATCGACAGATGCCATGTTCTGAGCGTGCGACCGCTGGCTACGTGGCTGCTGTTGCGAGCTGAAGGTGTCAATTTGCTGACTCTGGGCGTACAGGGGCCTTTGCTGCGCACCGGTGCCGGGATGAATGGTGTCGTATTGAGGAGGCAATTCCATTAATCGACCCGTGCCCAGGCTGATCAGTTCGTCACCGTTGTCATTGTCATCGAGAAGCAAACCTGCGTCGGCGTGACGAACAATGCGCGTCGAATTATTTGTCCCGTTGTACGTTCCACCGCGAGCCTCATCCGACACCTCTGTCCAGCCTTGTCCCCTGGAAGCGGTTGAGACGCCATTCTGTCCATGTGCAGCGCTGAAGGAGAAAGATCGGTCCACTCCGCTCGTAGGCGAAGTGTTGCTGGCAAGGAGGTCCTGGTAGGCCGCCTGCGAAGCTGCATCGGGACGGTAGGTAGGGCCAGGTCCAACACGGTTGGATTTGACCGAGGCTCCATCCGAGCTCGTCGGGCGCGAACCACCGCCTTGGCCTCCATTGCGGTTCTGAGGCGACTGCGGGTCATCCGAATAGAAGCCAAAGTTGCGGGCCACTGAGTCGATAGGAGACCATCCGTCCCGTGAGCCGTTGGACATGGTACCAACAGTCATGTTGCGGGCGTGGTTGAATGCAAATCCATGGGTTTCAGACGGCGAGATGGCGGAGATTGCGCCAGAGCCAGTGTTCATGAGCGCATAGTCATCTGCAGTAGGAGAGGACGGCTGGTGGCCGCTGCGATGGCCAGTTGCGATCTGCAGATGATCAAAGGCGCCCGAAGTCCAGCTGCGCAGCGAGCCTCGAATGGAATGGGCGTGGGTGAGTGGTCGACTGGTGAGAGATACAGGGTCGTAGTTGCTGACTCCAGAGAGACTTGCACGCTCGGCAGCACCGCGTGTAGCGGTAGAAGCCTGTCGATTGACGCCACGACCGAAAACACCTGGGGCGATGGGCATGTTGGGATCCGCGCTGAACGGCACCGAGGGGTCGTTGTTCGGCAGATCCCAGGCTTTGATGTTGGACTTTCGCTTCTGATGTCTGCGGAAACAGTACCAGCCCACAGCTACACCGATCAGGCCCACGGTGACAAAGACGACAACCATGATAATGAGAAAGCTGACCGAAGATAAAGAACCACCGTTG
Source organism: Pseudozyma sp. M118-08B (assembly GCA_037039655.1). NCBI lineage: Eukaryota > Fungi > Basidiomycota > Ustilaginomycetes > Ustilaginales > Ustilaginaceae > Pseudozyma > Pseudozyma sp. M118-08B. Next base: position 19,338 of record JAXQGJ010000072.1, on the reverse strand, counting down.
CCGTGGACGGCACGTCCATTCTTGATGGTCTCGATGACAGTGACTGTGGCAACCATACCTTTGTTGGTAGTCAACGAAGCGATGGTGGACGTGGCGTCGGGAAATACGGATGCCGGCGATGCGGTGATGGTGGGAGCAAAAAGCCGGTGCTGATAGTTGGACTGGGCGATGCAGGCGTTACTGAAGTACTCATTAAGAGCTACGATGTTGAGCTTGGATACTCCGCCGCTGCCACTGGTGGCACGACTATCGCCTAGAGTCGTGACGAAGCGTGTACCTCCTTCGATGGCGACTTGCCATGTCATGTTGTTAGTGGCAGTGGAGGGTGCGGGGACGTAGATTGGTGGCTGAGACTCGGGCAAAAAGATGGCAGTGACGGGAGGAGCCCAGCTGCCGTTCCAAAAGATCTCGTAATCCTGGCACATGGACGCGGCATGTTCAGTGTAGAAGAAGAACGAGCTGGTATACTGAAAGGCAGGGCATGAGGCGCCAGCGTTGGGACTGCTGGTCTGAACGAAGCCGGACGAGTTGGACATGAGTCCGGTCGAGTCGGTAACCGAAACAATCAAGGAAGGGTTGGTGGTGGGGCCATTGAAGGTGGGGACCGACCACTGATAGAGCCAAAGGTCTTTGGAAGCATCGTCGTAGTTGGCTGGAAGATCGACGGTGACAGGCCAGTAGTCTTCAATGCTGATCATGACGGTGTAAGGAGGAGTGCCGCGACTTGGATCGAAAGTGATGTTCATGTTCTCGCACATGACAGGTTGGGACACTTCGACGTTGATGTTGTGGTTTATGGGGCCGGTGGAGGAAGAGGAGGCGGCGGCGAGCTGCTGGTACTCGGCCACATTAGGAGAGCCGGGACTATCTGTAGGTGTAGCTTGGCTGGCCGAGCCGGAGAATGTGAAGGTGCTGTTCGGAGCAGAAGCCGGTGTCGGTGCCGGAATCGACGAGGCCATGACAGAGCTGATCAACGCGCAGAGTAGCATCGCGATCATCACTAAGAGGTTGAAAGGCGACGGAGCGGCTCGGGAACGTGCTACAGGGCTGGCAAATGATTTGCTGCTGACTCGAACTATCGAAAGTGTGGGAGGTGAGACGTCTATGTCATCGTCGCTTTGAATAGTTTGATCACTCGCAGTCGAGTTGGGAAGCGATCGCTCGCCAATTCTACGAGCCTCGGTCAGTGTGCGTCTGCGTGATCGTGTCGATAGGTTAGGTGAGAGGACTGATCGGCTCGAGCTGGCGGCATTGGAGCCGCAGCCGCATCGGCAGAGTTGGTCGCGCATGCTGTAAGGGTAGGTCGCGCGCTGAATGAGCCTGAGAGAGCGCTCGGAAGAGCAAGTGCAATGTATGCGAGAGGCTTCTAGCGATGCAGCATTCGCGGTTGAGATGGAGATTGAGGCTAGTAACTGAGCTGCTTCGATGCAGTGAGATTCAATCGAGATGGAGCTGTCGAAGGAGTGGCGGCGAAACGGTGAATTATGTTGAGAAGGTAGCTGTTGCGGTAGCGGAGGAAAGCTGAAGGAGAAAGAAGAGAGTCCGTGGGTTGCGTGGTTCTGCACAGATCCGAGCAGATGTCTAGGTGTGGCCAGTGAATCAGTGCAAGAGTGAGATTGGTAAAGTGGGAATGGCAGGTAGATGTGGTTGCCAATGGCGAGTATGTCGTCGTGGAGAGGGAGAAAGACGTCTACTTGGTATGTGAAGGTGGAGATCAAGACGGGGCAGAGAGTACGGTGAGGAGGTGGAGCGAAGAGTGAGGAGCGAGGATCGAGGAGGGAAGGGCAGGATGGTTTGCTGAAGATGGTCAGGGGCAAGAGAACAAGACTGCAAGTGCGGCGTAGCGAGAACCGGCGCGTGTGAGAAGGAGAGCAAACAAATCTCGAGGAGGAGACAGGCAAAGAGAGGCGCAGGGTGCAGAGGTCGACGATCCAGCAAAGGGGCCAGCCAAGCAACGCAAGGCAGAGCAAGAAGGCGGCTAAAGAGGGGCAGCCAAGGACATGATTGAAAGGTTTTGGCTCAGTCTAGAGCACTGCGTGAGACAGACGTGAAGCCTGAAACAACCTTGAGAGGCGGAAAGGCAAGAGACGAGGGTGGAGCAATTCCCGGGGCGAGAAAGAGGAAAAGAACGGGAAAAAAAGGCAGAGCGGTATCGAAGCCAAGCAATTTTTCAGAGCAAGAGCGTTGGATAAGTGAACTGCTCGTCTTCTTTCTCTTGGCGAACAATCAGTTCTAGTTCGGAATCTGCAACTCGAACTCATGCAAAATGCAGTGCACTGATACCATTGCAGCTTTAGTTGCATACTCGACGGAACTTGGCAGCAACACGGAGAGCCAGCCAGATGCATCAAGAGGAGAAAGTGACAGCAGCTTAGCCGGCGGTCATTTCACTCGTCGTTGCAGTTGCTGCTCAGTGTGTCAATGCAAAGGAACGGATCTGCCGACCCCGAAGGGCAGCAAATAGCAGCAGAATACGGGAAAGGAAAGGAAAGGCAAGCTCAAAGTTTTTGAACCAGCATTTGCTTCTGCACATCATCACGTTCTTTCGGAGCCGTCTCGTAAACTTTACCACAGAAAAAAAATTAAAAGGAGAAAGAACGCTCCGAGCTTGAGTCTCATGCGATCGAAACCCTGAGAGAGCGGGAAGAAGAAAAAGAAGGACCTCAAGCCACCAACAACGAACGCTACTACCAATGTGGGAACATCCGAAACCTTGGTAAGATACCACAGTAACAACGAATCAATACAGAAGCCAACGGTTTAGCCTCGTCGGAGTTGACAAAAGCGGCAGATTGACTGCAGCGAATGACGCGCCTCACCACTGTTCTTGTGCCGTTTGACTCGGACACCTGATCGGATCTGCCGGGCGGGCCATACAGCAACCTCGCAGAAAATGATCGCCTGTCAAACGATTCCCATCTCCGACCATTCTCTGCGCTTATCGCAGTGAACGAGTATGAGCAAGCACAAGCAAGCATGTAGCGTAGCAATCGAAGCAATGAGATGAACACCGTCCAACGTCACAATCGTGTCGGCCCGTCGTTGAAACACAGGCAAAGAAAGCGTGAGCAAGGTGATAACGAACAAAGCTAAATATCCAAAAAGCAAAGAAGACCACTCTCATGCGAACTGGCACACTCTGCTATTGTGCTTGCCAACGAAAAGCTGCAATCCTCGAACCGAAGTCAGAAGAGAAATGTTCAAGATTCCAAAATGGCAAGCGTCGGTGGTTGCTCTGTACCTGAAGCAGCTCGCTTAGCATCACAAAAGACGCAAAACGCACACGTAGCCCCTCAGACCGAGCACGCTCTGTGCCCATCTGTGCCTCGGGTCCGCCCTTGTCTAGAATCGATGTCATGCTGTCGTCCTCAATTCAGCTTCACACCGAGTCAGCCTTGTAAGTAGACCTTGTTGATCTTTTCTCCTGCAGCCTTGCACGCTTAGCTGCATCCAGACTGCACAAGCGAGCTTCTCCTCTGCAGCCATCTAGACTCGAATTCTCACCCACGAGACATCTGCTATGCATATCTCAACGCTCGCTTCTTATCTAACAATAGCCAGCACAAGAAGCAGCTACCTCCAACGGAGAGAACAATGAGACCAACGCAAACTTGACTTGCACCAGCATGACCCTGTCCGACCTGACCCCAATGTACTGATCTCGGCTTTCGAACGCTATGTCATTGTTGTGATACCGCTGTGACTGGCTCTTTCTGCACGTCGTGCATCGGTCAAGCTTTGTCTGCGAGTAAACGCCCTTCGGGTTTGGGTTCTGCTCTCTTTGAAATCATGAGATCCAATGCTTTGACCAGTAATAGAGGCAACAAGGTTGTCATCGATGCGTTGAGCAATCAGCGGTAAACGGATTGTGCTTGATCAAGGTTCAGAAGAGACTGAAAGAAGATTCTGAGCCAACGGGCAACCTAATAGTTTGATTTCGGCTCGCCCGACATGATCGCTTCAATGCAACATTGTCGAATGACGAAGAACGTGTTCCCTTTCTTGCCTGCTTTTGACCTCGCCTCGCGACTAGCGTCTTGCCCATCCGAGCTCGCCACGAGACAGAGACATAGGGAAGACATGTCTCGTCAGCTGCTTGCGCCGTTCCTGATAGCTTCCATATTCAGAGGTTCAAGTTTCGTTCAATCGAGATTATCACGCCTGAAATACCCCAAGCGTCTCTTCGCTATCCGAGCATCACCTCAGGGATGTCGCCTGTCTGTGCTGAAGCGAGCAACTCTCTAGACGATTATCCAAGACGCATTCAGAGAGTGAGAGAGATGTAGACAGAGGGGCAAGAAAGCGCGTGGGGAAAGGAAGTCCGAATTCGCAACTCCGCTCGCGCTTCTTTGCTTGTTTTCGTTGAGCGTCGGCTTTTACGCCGCTCACTCACGCCGCTTTAGTTTCCTGCGTGTCCATCCACATATCATTTTCGTCCTCTTGCTTCGCCAGAGTTTACTTTACCCGTTGCGTTGATCCATTCGCCGCTGGTTTCCGATGGAAGTACGAATTCCTTCTCTGGCTTGCTTTGCCCAGGTGGGAGTTGCAGTGACCATACACGTCGACAGCTTGTCGCCGGCAAAAGCTTCAAAGGCCGGATGTGGGGAAATGCTGTGCCGACTTAGGTGAAGGATTCTTACACAAAAGCAGAGCTTCTGCTTCTTTCTTGGCTCACTGATGCACTCTGCACAGCTGTATCACTGGCTTTGAGGCTTTGACATCTTCCGCTATTTGTGCCATTCAGTCAGATGACACAGGCATATTTGCATCAGGTGAAGGCCTATGCCGCCGAGGGCGCAAGTGACGGATTAAGAGCATCGTACATTGAATCGGGATCTCTTTGCGTCCTGTTCAGACTTGCTTCTTGACCGATTTGCACGTTCAGTCCCCGATAAACCTCTGCCAATACTCCGAGTGCGCTGCATTTGACAGACCAGATACAGAGGACACAAAGCAAAGACGCAGACAAGAACAATTTCAAAGGTGACACCGAAATGCAAATTGTCTTTACGAAAAAGTGAGTGAGTGAGCGGGATAGACAGCAACGACGCTAGCTAGAGGAAAATGTAAGATAGTCGAGAGAACGAAAGACAGTGTGAGTGATTTGCGAACGAGAGACCGAAGAAGATGAAAGATTTTCCATTAAAACAAGTGTACGAAAGTGAAAAGAGCAATAGTTGTACTGCGGTCCAAGCCAATAGACCGTGTTGATGACCGGCGAGCAAACGGTACTCGCAAGTGAGGCAGATAGCTGAGTCTGAGCTGCATTATTGTGTGATCGCAAGCTTCAGATAGGCGTGTGTAGAAAGCGCTGCGATGAGCTTCCGTCTGCCCAAACAAAATCTGAGCGCCTTCTGTTGGCGGCGGAGCGTCCTCTTGAGAGCTGCCCGTTGACTGCGCATGCAGACACGTCCCCCGCAAGCCAGCATATCCCGTCCTCCTTCTCCTGGCAGCCTCCTTACAAGATACCACTATCCTTCAGCGCATTCGTCAGAATCGTCTCCTTGACCGCCGCAAATACGAGTCGGATGTTGCTAGTATCCGTTGCCTGCGTCAAATGCGGGTAGATGCTTAATCTTGCTCGATTTGTCTGTGTGAAGCGCCACAAGATGTACTTTGCGGCCTTGTTGATATCCGGCCCTCCACTGTACTCTGGGAAGTACTTCGAAAGCGGTTGCTTGGGGATCTTTTGCTTAAAAATATCGATCTTATTCAAGAAGAGAATGATCGATGTTCGCAAGAACCACCGACTGTTGACCACCGACTCGAACAGAACAAGGGATTCCGCCATGCGGTTCTGTCCGCTTTCTTCCAGCAACACCTGGTCGTACTCGCTAAGCGCGACACAGAAGATGATGGATGTGACCGCCTCAAAGCAGTGGATCCACTTTTTACGCTCGGAACGCTGTCCTCCTACGTCGAACAGGTGTATTGACAGTTGCCCCATGTTGAATCTTGTCTCGCTGATGCCTGTTGTTTTGGATCGTGCTCGAAGAACATCATTCTCGTCGGGTACGTAGTCCGGTTGGCCGATGCGGTTGACGTTGTCGAAAAAGTATGCTGCGCTGTCCATGAGGTAGAACTCGCTGCTGCGTTCCATGATGGATGGGATGATGGGATCCTTCCATAGCGAATCCACTTTTCGTGCCATGGCGTGTTCCAGTGTCGCCCCGGGGTCTGCGTCTACTCGGTATTGCAAGATTGCATCCACGTTTTCGCGATTCTCTGGCATCTCGGGCTCCATCTTGAACTTGCGCAGCGCCAGTACGATTGCTTGTGCAGAGTCGACCAAATTCTTGATGACCGTCAAGCGGTAGAGCAACAGTTCGTCTTTTGAGTAGCCATTCTGGTGAATGATCTTCATCTGCTTGACGATCGTTGACTTGCCGGACTCGCCTGACCCTAACAAGAGGATCTTGCATTCTTTCTTGAACTTGCGACTGTCTTCCTCGATCTGCTTGTCGATGGCTACACTCCTATCCTTGGCCTCCTTCTGATCTGTGGATGATAGACAGTTGCCCATCTTGATATGATATTTGGCTCGTTTGAGCCTCGAAGTGCCTGCAACTGGCTTTTCGCTTTCCCGGTCTTCCTATGCAGTTGGGGACGATGATGCGAGAGGCGTGTTCACAGAGACTGTCGTTTGAGCTCCGATATTCTCATGAATCGTGGGAAGCTGCGGACAGAAGAGGTCGCGTTTTCGTACACTTTATCGCGCGAGGCTTCGGTGCAGTTATGTGTTGGAGCAGAGATCAAGCCAAGTTCGAAGCACCTAAGTTGCACCTCGCTGTTCCGCAGTACTGCAGCGCCGTGTCTATCCAGAGCCGAGCACTCGGCAAGCCCGAGTAATGTCCTATGTAGCGCGAAAGTGCCGGTCGAGATTGCCAAACACGCGGTGAGTCGGCAAAGATGGTTGCTGCGATGGACGGCAGAAAGGCTCCCTTGCTGCAGATCCCTTGCTGCAAATCTTCAAAGGAGGTGGTATCGGATCTGCCGATGTGGTGATCCTAGCGTGCGCGGATTGTCGGATGTGTCCGTTTACAAAGCGGAGATGAGAGCGAATGCTTTTTCTTGGACGCTCAGAGTGAGCCCGTTCCTACTTTTTACTGTCGTAAAGACTGCAGATGTGCAATATGTGGGCACGTCGAGATCCGCTGGAAGGTGTTTACGCAGGGCTGGATGATGGTGATCTTTGCGAAAGAAAGACCGTGTCGTCGTTGCTTAGGTGGTGCTGCTTCGTTCCAACGCGGGAGAAGGTTGGCACTGGGTATCAGATTCGCGTGTTGAAAGCCTGTTCCAAAGATGGAAGTCGAAGCTAGTTTGCTTTTTCGAGGAGGATGTCAAGACTGATGACAGTGCAAAGCCAAGATCGACAAACAGACGACGAGATGATGAAAGGAGTAGTCGAAGGCGGAGCGGATCACAAAGGGAAGCCGGAGGTGAAGGATGTGATCGTCAGTGGACCCCAGACTGCAGACGAAGGAGATCACGGAAGGAAAGGATTGTGAGTAGAAGAGTGAGAGAGAGAGAGAGAGAGATGGATGTGACGGATGGAGAAGCTTGGATGCTTTGCTTAGTTGCTTGGTCGCTTGGTTGCTTGCTTTGCTTTGGATTGCCTGTCAAAGGCGGAAATCTGGACGGGATGTGCTCTGTGCCCGGCGACTACACTCTACTCTAGGCTTGCAGAAATGAGAGAAATGGGATGGTGAAGCGGAATTATTATTTCAAACAGCGGTTGGCTCTCTTACTCTCTCTCCCTCTTTCTCTCTTCCTCAGACCGACCAACCGAGCTGGTATGCATCTGTATGTGCCTGTGATGTTGATTAGTGTGGGAGTGAGATGCTGCTGCTGTGGAGAGCGCCAAAAGAAATACACAGATGACAGAGAGAGGATGCGATGTGCGTTGTTGTGCGGCGCGATGCGTCTTTGCTGCAGTGCAGGAAAAGTCGAGTTTAGGCGATGCAAGGCTTGTCCTGTGCGGCAGCTCCATTTTCTTGTTTATTTATTTTCCTTTTCTTTTCGTGTTCAAGCCAACAAGCACGCCAAACGGTTGCAACGGTGACTGCCTACTGACGCCGCTGTCTTAGCTAGCTGACTTTTTCTTTTTACTGTATTTTGGCCTTGTTTGGGCTTGGGTTTTGGATTTTTGCATCGGAAGCGATCTTGCCGCTGATGCGCGACACCATGGTCAGCCAGCAAGCAGCAAATCCAGCCCGAAAGCGCTTCCAGAGGTCTCATTTTCTGTTTTTCTTGTTTCCCTTTTTTTCCTTTCCATTTCCTGTGCCCTGATCTGCCTGCTTTTCGGCGTCAGATCGCATCGAATGTAGATTGACAATGGCTTTTGCTGACCCTCAATACGATAGCCGCCGCTGATCAACCTCCGCTGGTCTTGTGCTGCTGGCTGCTCCTCATGAAGTGGTGCCTTGTGCTTCGATCATGCATCAAGTTGCCTGTTTCTTCATTGTCTTCCTTTCTCCCTTTTCGCTCGAATTACCTTTCCGTCAAATGTGGTGGGAGCAGAGCGCCGTGCCCAAGTGCATCTCTCCCCGACCTCTTGCTTTGTGTGAATTGGTCTTCATCATTCCGTCTCTGAATGATTTCCGCACATGCTGCTTCTCTAACTCAGCTCCCATCAAACAATCAAGTGCAGGCAGACCAGCAGCTTTGCAGATAGGCCATGCAAGCACATACTTGCCCACGTAAGCTTGCTTGACATTCGTATGCACGTGCATTGGCTGTGAACGGCGACACTGGAGAGGATGTGCAAGTGGGTGTTCAATACTGTGCTTTGAGATAGGGAGCAGATAGAGTCATACTCAAGCTAATTAGAGCTACAGTACCTCATTTGATCAGCACAATAAAGCGCCGCCGTTATCCGACACTGCATTACATTGCTCGCTCGTTGACTAGTCATAATCCGAGATATTTGGGCTCTTCATGCCGGAGACAAAGACCTTGTTGGCGTAGCTCGGATCCATCAACAAACGAGTCTAGACAGGCGACGTGGTCTAGACAGGCGACTTTGGAAATCGGCTCCTGTTGCTAGCTGGTGCGGTAGCGAGCCGGTGACCTTTGATTAGCTTGATTCGTGGTAGGGTGCAGTTAGCCGCGCTCGCTTCGGCATCAGCCGAACTGGGATTGCGGATCCAAAGTCCAAGGTGGCGCCAGCACTCGCTGAAAGCTTGACATGCTGCAACGGCTGCTGCACAAGGTCGATCCGAAGTCCTCCTGACAATCACACTTGTGTGCAAGATCATCCCATTTTTCGCTCTATGGCAGATGCAGATATGTTTGACTTGTCCGACGCCGCCGTGTACAAGCTGCATCATGTTTCATTTCGCGGCTGGGCCGACTATCAGGATGAGATTCGCAGGCACATCATTTGACGGTACAACACAGCAAGTCAGCTTATCGCAAACATCCCACATCAGATCCTCCCCTTTCATCTTTGCTGCAAGTATGAGGCCGAGGTGGGAGGCGCAATCAGTCGTGTCTCTTCAATCACGTCGTATCGATGCGACGTGTGCCACTTCACTCTTGCGCCTCCGCCCTCGACTTCCCCTGCGTCTCACCATATGAACCCCGCACCACTGCTTTCCACTTCATCACTATCGGAAGCCGACCTCGATCATGCCTCTTTTCAGATTATTCCCCATGTTCATATGGTCGATTGGAGCACAAAGGAGGTGAGAACTGATGAGGCAGCGGCTGCAGCGCCTACAGCAAGGGGCCAATCAAACAGAGAGGGAGAGGGGGAAAGAGCTGCAGACTAGTGTTCGCCTACCTACGGCTTTTGGTTGAGCTGCGCCTAACGTTTTCTAGCTAGGCGAGGCGCGCCGCGGCAGATGAAACCTTGACACTTGCCTTCAGGTCCGAATCGCATTTTCGCCAAAATATGCGCTTTTTCGTTTCTTTCGAGCTGTACCTTGGACTCGACTTCGCTTCGACTCAATGTCACCTTTCGGGATCATCTGATAATCGAGTACCACCGGTCAGCGTCCCGTAGTCTCATCACCATCTGCAGTCAACCGAGGGTGGCTAAGTCCGGGCCGAGTAGCGGTGGATCCGAGACGAGCGCCTATTCCTTGCCAAGCTGCGCCTTGTTGTTTTGTGATCAACAACCGAGAAACCCTGCAACCCCTCGCTAACGTCGAGAGCTTGCGTATGAGGATAGCCCGGAAAGCTCGCCAATGCTCATTGTGACAACCCGAGCGGTGGTCGCCTTGCAAATACACTTCTGGCTCGCAAGGGATATAGACACCTTCTCGAAAGAGCTGGACAAGCTAGGAACAGGAGTCTTCCGCGACATTAATATTGGACGACTTTGCACTCAAGTCCCGGCCGCTTCGGTGGTGGTGCCGCGGCATCATCTTGCTATGCTGACACTCCGAACTCATCAAACAAACGGCCATGCACAAATTTTGTCACGCTACCATCGACAACATTGACTGAACACTGCTCAGGTTGAGCATCGTGACGATGTGTTCCGAGGGAGGAGACATGCCAGCATCGAGGCCGAGCAAGGAGTTCTCTCAGGAGCAGGTGGGAAAAAGAAAAATTAAAAGATGAAGAAACGAAAAAAAGGGAAACCAGCCTGCAAGGCAAGGGGCTAGCACTGTTCCTGGTACCTTGCTCGGGAACGACCTGCTTACGGCTTTCTTCAAGGTCCCCTGTTCCTGTTCCTGTTCCTGTCCTGATGGAAGCCATTGAGCCGAATCGGGATAGCTGCTTTGTCCTGCGACATGCTGCAACGGCGTCAGGTCTAAAGTACGCACATGCTCCTGCCTGCAGCACGGAAAACTTAAGGGGTTAAATGGGCGAAATCGCAGTCGTGCTGCAAAAAAGACGCTGAGCGGAGCGTGAAAAAAGACAGAGCGGAGTTGCAGATACTCGACAGGGGAAGACCGAGATTGATTGATTGCACATTTGACTCTTCATTGTTGTCGGGGCCATCGACTCGATACTTGGATTCATGATAGAGCAGGCAAGCGCTCACTGACTGCATCGCTCGAGTAGGAAAATGTTGCAGATCTGATCGATGTCAACTTCCGCATTGGCTGTTGCTCCTCTTCTTCAGACAGGACGGAGTGGAATAGACCTGATACAAATATCCGTCAACTAGCGGAAGGCTATCCTGAATATGGTCGCAGTTGAACACCAATTAACGCGCACACCATGGTCTTGGCACATTGTTGCACCTAGACTCTTCGTCCACGTAAGCGATCCTCGTCAGTCTCAACCATTGCTACAATACTGAGTTGACCGTCATTCAAAATGAGTGCTTGGTGCATTCATGTGTGATCTAGCATCACGCATCATGCATGGCTTTAATTCGCCAACACAGCGTGTGAGATGCAAGACGAGATTATGTGTTGACACACTCAACTCCGCTTCGCCGACAACTCCTTATTTTCGAAGATCTCGCCGCACCTGACATCCACATTGACATTGTGCCAGATGACCGGAAGCAGACACCATAGCCTCAACATCTAGACCCAAAGCTGCCCTGTCGAGCGGGTCTTGCATGTGATCCTTCTCCGCAAATCCGGAGTCCGTCGGCCTCCGTTTATGATCGACTGTCTAACACAGCGATGACGATGTCTAGACCGAGGACCCTTGGATGCTTCCAGACCTCTCAGAAGATGATCCAGACCAGCTTTGCTCTCCCTGGCAGCAGTAGCTGAGATTTGGTACCCCACAATGTCGGTAATTTCACGCTGGAAGTCACGGTGAAGCGGCTCAATGCGTCCAATGAACAGCTCTTGTCTTAAAGGGTATACAGCAAGTAGATCGCTTCGATATGGACTACGATGTTTGCTTTTGGCCAATACGCTACGACTCGGCCTCTTGCACAGTCCCCCCTTGCGTCGGCTTTTCTTCCGCCACATCCTCGACAAGCTGATAGATCGTCACCAACCCCAGCTGCTTCCTCCGTTGCGTCTCCTTCAGCCTATCCAATGCCAGCAACGCAGCCGGGGCGGGCAACGATCCAAGCAGATCGGCGTGATGCAACGTATTGGCCCCACCACCTTGCTCGTCTCCAGACCCTGCTCTAACCTCGTCTCCTTCCGCACCATTGCCTCCACGGCGAGCTCCAGGTGTAGATGCCCCACTCCCACTATAGAATCGACCCTGGCCCTTTTGCCTCGCCACAAACAAGTCTCTGCCATTCGGTGTTGCTACCCCACCTTTACCCTCCGAATTGTCCGTCGTCGCACCGCCAAAGACATCGAAAAAGTCCTTTTTCCTCAGCAATCTCCTCGCAAAGAAGTCGGTACTCATCAGCTGAACGACGTCCGAGTCTCTCACCGAATACCCTGTGCTTGCACCTTCGCTTGCCGTCCTCGAGTAGTGCGCTAGCGACGACATGGCGTTCGACAAAGCTGTGTAAGAGCGCAAGAATCGCGACTCCTCACCGCCGTCGTCTACTTCTCCACGTCTTCTTCGCTGTGTGGTACTATCGTTGCTATCATCCTCCTGCATGTTCGATGGACCTGCTTTGGAACGTGGCTTTGACCGAGCACGCGCAAGCGCAGAGACCGACTTGCTGGTAGCGTCTGCATTTGGTCCTTTGGAAGTCGACCGTGATCCTTGACGCGAAACCTGCCTCGAAGCTTGCCTCGATGAGTTTCTGGACTGAACAAAGTGATTGAGGGAGCCGCCAAAGACAACCAACTCGTTGTTAGGACCAAAAGTGGCACCCATTCTCCTCGCTGGCATCTTGAGCTTGATCTGGACTTCGCCAGGACTGATCGCCATCCTCGCTGGCCTAAACGCCATCAAATCATGATCCGAATCCGAGTCAGACGCCACCGAATCCCCATTTCTTTCGTTCGTCATAAACTCTCCTTCCCCATCCTCACCCCTTTCCGCATCATCAAGCGACTTGATCGGCTCGCCAATCAAGAATCTTGCGCAGATCTCCAGACACGGCCTTCCCGATTGCGAAGCTTTTTTCGAAAGCCTCGTCAATCCGCGTAGCAGATAAGACCGCGTTTTGAGACTGATGTTGGCGCTCTTCTCCAGATCGAAATGCGGTGGACGACGAGGATAGCCCGCGGGGAACTTGATCTTGATACGTAGGAACGCCGGCTCGTGGTCTGCCCAGGGACCATACATGGTAAGCACGCACATGCGACCCGTAAGCTCGACCTTTTCGAAAACAATGCGTGGTAGTTTGCGGTTGATGCCAATAATCTCGTCACCTAGGCCTTGAGCGGTCAAGCCGGGCTCGGCGTCTGTTTCGTCTTCTGTAGTGAGACCGTCACGGCCGAATGCAACGCCAGGTCGGCCAATTTTGCTAGTGGCTAGGCGAGAAGAAATGACGCCGTCCGAGTCTCGGTTCTGGCTCGTTTCTCCGCCTGTTTGGTCTTCTGACAAATTCTCTTTCTCGAGACGCACATTGGCGATCCACTCGATCGGGTCGACTGCCGGCGCCGCTGCTCTGCCTCTATCCAGCCGCATCGCCGCGCCGATAGCCTTTCTGGTCGTGTTCGGATCCAAAGCTTTCGCAAGCTTGCGTCGCTCTTCCCTCTTTGCTGATTTGTCCTTCTCTCGGTCCTTTCGCTCACCGAGTTTGCGCGAATGCTTGTCCGTACCAGCAACACTGTGCTCTTCTTCAATCGGCAGCGGCCGCCCAGACGAACGATGTGGGTTCGCCGGCCTCTGCTTCGACGATGTCGCAGCTCCCGTTGCCGTCTTACCCCGCAAGTTTGCCGGCAACTTGAACGACGAATGTCCTCCACTGTGCTGCGACGCGCGATCGCCTCCATACTTGGAGCTGTGATACGATCCTTTCCCTCCGAGAACTTCTTCGGTCTGCTTTGGCAAAGATCGTGCAAGCTGATGCGTTTGAGCTGCCTGAGCCTTTCCAAATGCTTGTTGGCCCTCCACTCGACCCCAAGACCTAGGAAAAGTGTCTCGGGGACTGCGAGAGAGCGCGTTAAGCTCGGCACCGAGACTCCCATGACTTGAACTATGGTTGAGAGTCCTCTTGGCACCTGCACTCGACGCGAAGGGTGCGAGCGGACTTGTCCTACCATCTCGGATGACGTTCTGGAATCCAGACAGAGACGAGCTGTACGGTGAAGTTGCCTGAATCTTACTGCCGCTTCCTTTGCCACTGAGCAGCGAGCGTGTGGCATGCTCAGGCGGGAGGATGGACGATGTGGTGATGTTGCTGCCTGAAGCTTGACTCGTCATCATCGCTGCATCTTCGCCACCTGTCGGCAATGCAAGTGGTGGATCGCGGTACGAGATGTCTGGTGCGTTGGCCCTCGTCAGCAAGACACGGATGGGTTTGCCTGGCTTGTGTCCTACTTTGCGCGTCGTCTCGTCGCTGACAGGCCAGAGTCGCAGTGTTTGATCCTTGGACCAAGTGATCAGTTGGAACTGGCGATCATCGCTTTCTCGATCCTGACCACCTTTGGTGCGGAAGAGATACTCCTTGACGATATCCGTATGCCCCGCAAATGTTGCTTGTGGCTCTTCGGGTAGGTCTCTGGCCCACATACTCAATGTCGTGTCTCCGCGTTGAGGCAGAGTCATGACACCGTTTCCGAAAGGCAAGTGACGAGCACGCCAAACTGGCGACCGTGTCTCGATTATCGACTCTGCTTCTGTTACGAGCTCTCTCGCCCCGATCGCCGCCTGCGAAGTGTCCGAAGCCAAATCCCAGAACTTGACCGTCCTATCCAAGGAGCAGGTAACGAGCTTGTCTAGACCCAGACTCGTGTCTCGACTCCAATCAATGCCGTAGATCTTACTTTCGTGAGCTTCGATCGTTGCGAGTGGAAGAGAACCCTTGCGGTCATCCCAGATGAGCACTTTGTTATCGCACGACGACGCCAAGCGATGCTCGCTAGCTCGATTGAATTTGACCTGCGTCACTGCTGCGTTCCAAGCAGAGTATCCTTGTGCTGGCTTCCTCCTTCCCCCGCCATCCGAGGTTCCGCTCATGCGCAGATCCCAAACCCACGTCCACGTATCGACTGAACTGGACGCGACGATCTCTGGATGGAAGGGTGACCAATTGATATCTGTGATAGCTCGTGTATGCGCGTGAAGGACATGTTCGATCGCCGAGGATCTGGGTGCAGCGAGATTGATCTGAGAAGCAGAAAACGGTGTGTCAGCGTACGGTGAGCTTGCGGAGACAGCACCAAACCCGCTACGTGTGCCTCCGGTAACGCCTGAATGCAGACTCTGACTGTTGTATACGCTTTGATATGCGCTGCTGCGTTGTGTCACGAAGTGTGTATTGGTGGGCATGACAGGACTAGAGCTGCTGTGTATAGATCCACGGTGTAGCATCCTTGTAAGTGGTGGCGCTGCTCGTGGATCACCAGGTCTGTCGAGGTTCCAAATGAGAAGCTTTTGATTGGATGTGGATGCTACCCAGTTGCTTCTAGCAGGATGAGGTGACCACTGAATATCAACAGCCTCCCATGTTGTCATATGCGCCAAGAATCGAGGTGGAGCAAAAGGATCCTCCAGGTCGATGATGAAAAGACCCTTGCGAGCGGCAAGAACGACATCACGATTGGCCGGACTGATTGACATAGAACCGACGGGTTCCATGAAAGAGATTTCACATGACCGGTAGAAAGTGTTCGAGGGATGTCGTTGTGATACGGCTTGCTTGCTGTTACGTTGTTCGGTAGAAGGGATGGGTATCGGTGCAGCAGCTCCCTCTCCTTTCCCTGTGCCAGGGTCATGAGGACCGGCGACAGCGCGTTGAGCATCGAAACCGTCTTGACCAGCTGGCGGGAGCTGGATCGGTGGAGAAGCGCCGCTGCCAGATATCTCCGTTGTCGGCAGTGCCGGGCTGCCCTTCTCGCTCCCCATCTTCGAATGCTGACCTGGGTTCAGATCTTGCTGAATGCTGGAAGGGATTGAGATTGCGGAGGACGAGACGTGACACTTCAGGTGATGCGGTGATGGCGCTCCATGATGGTGTTTCCTCTCTAGCCTCTTTGCTGTGACAACATCCTCCGATGATTCGCTGTACTGCTGTATGAGGAAGGGATGGAAGGCCTACTGAATGCATAGAAGGAGGTCAAGAATAGCTGCTCCTTATCATTCTCTGTACTTTGGTCCAAGCGCTGATGGTTGGTTGCATTCCGAATCCCGCAAATGTCGAATTGGCAGGCGAGTCCCGATAATCGGGTCACACAGGGTCCAACCAAATTGTGTCCGACTGCCGGATTTCTGCAAGCCAAAAAAGGTTGAAACCTCGAAAAAAGTTCAAAAAATGTGTGAACAAGGCAGAGCGGCCACCATGCACAATTTCCAGAAGATACTTTCCTCCTCTTGCTCACTTCTTCTTTTACCCCATACTTCCTCGCTCATCCATACTTCCTCGCCCATCGTATTGATAGAGGCGACTGCCGTACTTTGCTCATACACACACTCTAGATACGCTGCGATTCACTCGCGTCAACCGACAAGATGGGTCTCTCAGGCCCAAAACAGAAGCAACGCCTCGTCGGCTCTGCCACCACACGTAACACAGCATGGCTCAACGATGCATCCGCACCAGGACAACGCATGATGGCCCAAATGGGTTGGTCCGCCGGTCAGAGTCTCGGTCTGACCATGCCTGGTCTCACCGAAAATCTCAAAGTCGCGTACAAGATGGACAACAAGGGTATTGGAGCACAGCGACACGAACGAGAGGCGAGAGCCAATGGCAAGGACATTTGGGTCGGAGGTGGTGGAGACCTTGGTAGCTTGTTCGAGCGATTGAACGCTGCCAACGCCGCATCCGCAACTACCTCGGCTGTCGCATCGTCTTCCTCGTCTTTTGTTGGCGAGGATGACGATGGCGAGAAGAAGTCGAAGAAGAGCAAGAAGGAAAAGAAGGAAAAGAAGGAAAAGAAAGAGAAGAAGGAGAAGAAGGACAAGTCGGCCTCGAAAGAAGACTCTGGCGATAAGAAGTCGAAGAAGAAGCGCAAGCACGACGACGATGAAGACGAAAGGGCCTCTGATGATAAAATGAGCAAGAAGAGCAAGAAGGACAAGAAGGACAAATCTTCCTCCGACTCCAAGAAGAAGAGCAAACGATCGTTAGAAAAGCAAAAAGCAGACGTTGTGGCTGCTGTAGCTAGCGCAGACCCTGCCCTCGCGAAAGACGAAGCAGCTGTCAACGAGATCAAGAAAGACGTTGTTCAGGGCCGTCCAGTTCGGTTAGCGCATCGAGCCAAGTTCTTGCGTGCCAAACGGATGGTTTCTGCAAACGATCTCGCCAGTGTCAACGAAATTCTCGGTATTGCCTCTACGCCTTCCTCTTCGGCACCCGGCACTCCTGGCGCGACATCAGGCACTTCAACGCCCATCCTCGCAGCCGCTCCCAAAACATACCCTGGTCCTGGTGGAAGCGAGATCCCTCTGATGGACGTAGATCGACGCTTGGAAGCCGAACACAACGTTCAGTCCGAATCTTCCTCAGAGGACGAAGACGACAAGAAGAAGAGGAAGGACAAGAAGAAGAAAGACAAGAAGGAAAAGAAGAGCAGCAAGAAGAGCAAATCCGCCTCTTCCTCCACCGATGCTACAGCAGAAAAAGCCTCTTCCGATGCATCAAAAGTTGCCCAGGCCGAAGCGGCAGCAGCAGCCCTAGCAGCGGAAGAAAAGGAAAAGGCAACTCAGATCGGCATGAATTCGCAAGGTCTTTTCGTCTTCGAGTATCTCAACCGTCGACTGATGATCAGGAAGGCTCAGATTGCCAAGCAAAAGAAGGCCGAACAGGAAGCGATCTTTGCTCGAGCTGCCCGCGTAGGAGCCTAGTGCCTCGCCGCGAGGCGAGCGTTTTGTTGTTCTGCACCTAGACAACACAAGTCTATGTACTTTATACCCGACCAGCATCTCATATTCTGCAATTGCATGCTAAAGTTGTCAATCACAGAGATATTTTTGTCAGCAGGAGCGCTCGTGAGGTAGACCATCAGGAGATATATCGAGTCTTCGCTGTCTTGGGCAGTAAAGTACAGCATGAACATGCTGTATTTTTGCAGCCTCAGTTTTTTGTCTCTTTATTTCGAATAAGTCTCTCGAGCAGAAACAAGCTCTGGAAGCGACTTTAAATGAGAACCTCGAGCGAGACCGGGACTCGGGAGCAAGTAAGCCGTGTGTGTGGAGGTGATGAATGACTTTTTAGCTCATACCTTTCTCGACCGTACATCAGATCTTCCCGACCGTCGCAGTAACAGCTGCTGAACTCTCGATCAGTGGCTATCTTCATTCAATACCCCTGAAACGTCTTACTTTGACAACGAGCACAGCAAGCATGTCATTCGCTCCAGTGGACAAAACACCCCTTCCGAACCATGGTGGTGGCGTTTCGCCCACCTCCTCCTCTTCTTCGTCGGCTGGAGCGGGATACCCATCACAAACGCACGTCAACTTAGGTCGAAATGCTGGAAAGCTCGATCCAATCGAGCACCCTCCTTTGCCTGTGGCGCAGGTCGGCGCCGCCAATCGTTCCGCCCAAATCCGCGGCATCTTCCTCGGCATTGGAGGAGGTATCATGTCGGCCTTCATTTCGAGAAAGGCTCTGAACCTCTCCAAAAACGCAAGCTACCTCTCTGGCCTTCTAGCGGGTACAGGAGTTGCCTACATCACAGCGAGACAGCAGCTGGAACACAATTTGGGCGCTGTAGAAAGTGCGGAGAAGGGGCTGAGGAATCAACCACCAGCTAGTGGAAGCCTGAGGGGGTTGGGAGCGGCGAGGGACGACTTGTCAGCTACAGATCAGGAGATGCTCAAGTACGACTTGCAGGCTGGAGGAGCAAGTGGTCACGAAGGTGGGGTCGCTGGGCTGCACGAGTTTAAGGACAAATATGCGACTACTCGAGGCGATCATTGATGAGCCCGCACCTGTTCGTGACTGAATTATCTCATGCTCATACGAAGGCAAACACTCAGACTTGTTCATGTCAGGGCGATGCGCAGCAGCTCCAGCAGCATCCATGATGCTGTCAAACCTGCGTATGAACACTCTTGCTGGTGCACTTATTGCGGCCTTTTATTGCAGATAGCTTTGAGTTGTCACCCTAGCCGTTGATTTGCATGATCCGAAATCACGAACACACCACCGCTCGTACATGTACAATTCTGGCCTCCTGTTTGAAAGCAAAAAGGAAGCGAAATTGATCCATCAAATGAAGGTTATCTTTGAGCCTAGGATTGCGGTCACTACCATTCAATCCGATGTCCACACGTTGATACATGATGCATTATATCGAGATCAAAAAAGCTCTCGAAAAAAGAAAATGCCTCCTAGCCGACTCGAACGACTGACCTCTTCATTACTAGTGAAGTGCTCTACCGCTGAGCTAA
>JAXQGJ010000718.1:0-14639 GCA_037039655.1 Pseudozyma sp. M118-08B | reverse complement strand
CAGAACGATGTCTTCCGCCTGTACATCCTATAGAAATTATTAACTGTCTCTTTCCTTCTTTAATATAATTAGGAATTGGCGGCGGAGGATGGAGTATAGGTGGTTGCGTGGTGGGTTTTGGTATTGTCGGAGGAGATGATGTCGATACCGTTGGCGCCTGCGATGACGACTACACCGTTTTGCGATGCTGCGCTACCCTTAGGCTGGCTCGAAGTCGAAATGGAGGTTCCGGTATATTTGCAGTCGGTGATCTTTCGTACCGAGTCGTCCATAGAGACAACGTATGCGCCCTCGCGAGTCGAATGAATACCGAGAACCGCACTTGTGTTCTGCCCACCAGAAACAGGCTTGCATACGCCATCAGGCGACCAAGACAGCACACGACCATCGTAGCTTCCTCCAACGAGTGTCTTGCCGTCTTCAGCCACATCGAGCGATCGCAAGCCAAAGCTCTTGCATGATCCGTACAGCTTGTTCACCTTGCTATCTCCTTCTTCAATGACATTAAGATCGCCTGCAAAGCTGAGCGAGATGATGCGGTTGCCTGCCCAAGTCAAACCAACTTGTTGAGCGTCCGCCTTCTGGCTGCTTTGACCGTTAAAGTCGTGCGATGCGACCACCTTCTCAGCTGCAATGTCCCACACTTTGACGAATCCATCCGCACCGGCCGTAGCGATCTTCTTGCTGTCTGGCGAAAAGTCGACTGCCCAGATGGTACCCGTGTGTCCGCCCGATGCCTTTGCAGACAATTCGACGATGGTGTCACCTGTCTTGCCATCGTAGACAAACACTTTGCTGTCAGATCCGACCGAAACGAAGTGTTCACCGTTGGGTGCGTAAGCTACGTCCTGAACGAAGCGAGTGTGGGTGTTGATAGTCTTGTTGTACTTGTATGGCGCACCGTGGTAGAAGACGAGGTTGTTGTCATCGCCTGCAGTGACAGCACGGAAAGGTCGGTCTTTGCGAATGGCAACAGCATTGATCTGTCGACTGTGACCAGTCACCTCACCTACACTCGAACCCGAGTCGAACGAGAAAGCGTGACCAAACCTCTCCCTTCCATCACCGACCGCAATGATACGCTTCGACTCGCCATCCCAGGCAAGATCGTTGATACGACCGGCAATGACTTTCACTTCGCTCTTGATGATCTGTTCGTCACCTACAAGATCCCATACTCGTACATTTCCGGCTGCGTCGGCAGAAGCGCAGTAGTACCCTGTCGGCGAGATGCGTGCTACAGTGGTAAGC
Source organism: Pseudozyma sp. M118-08B (assembly GCA_037039655.1). NCBI lineage: Eukaryota > Fungi > Basidiomycota > Ustilaginomycetes > Ustilaginales > Ustilaginaceae > Pseudozyma > Pseudozyma sp. M118-08B. The sequence goes on along the minus strand of JAXQGJ010000718.1, from coordinate 13,388 downwards.
TGAGGGTGCTGCGAGTAAGCCAGCGCTGGCTTGGAAGGATCAGTGATGGAACGAACAAACACGGTACGGTTCTGGCAGTAAACGACCTTTTCGCCCTTGGGATCCGCCGAGATCTTTGTAGATTGCGCACGAGTGGTGGCAGGATTGCCTGGAAGCAAGTTGAGGAGTGTCGCCGACATGTTCCTTTCCTTTCCAAGGGCTGGATGAATGTGAGTAGGACAGGGATATGATAATGATGATGGTGTTGGAAGGGGCCGTTGATGCCTCTCTTTGCTGCACAGCCCCTGAAACTGCGCATTTCCACCTCCACACCTTGACGCTTTACCATTATACCGAGAAGAGCAAGCGGCACAGCCGAATAGAACAGAGACCAACACTTCCACAGGCCCGTGCGCGCGACGTTTTGGCCAGATTATGTTAGGTTTTGAAAAGCCACAAACCGGGTTGGAAATTCTGGAAAGTAGCCAAACCGAGCCACTTTACGAGAGGGCGACTTGAGCGAGGCCAGGAGTTGGCTCTGGTGGGCTTTCTCTTGAGCACTTCATCACCATTCGTCGTTGTTGGTCTCGTGCTTGCAAGATTTTGACTTCACCCCGAAGCTGGGTGGTAATCACATTCATCTGCTGCTGCAATGATGACTATCGGCATTTCGATAAAGACGAAGGTCGACACAGGATCTTTGCTGCCGCCAAATCGACAAGTTGCCCAGCGGAGCGAAATTTTACGAGTGCTGTGATTCGCTTGGCAGCACCACATCTCGACATGCAGAGCAACAACAGCGTGGCGGGCTCCCCAAGATGGTCGATACAAGGTGGGCGAGCATGCACGGTCTGTGAGATTCCCGCCTTCCTCGAGTTACACGGAGATGTGCGCCCACAAATGACATTGCATCTTGATCCACTTCCTGATGCGTGAGAGGGACAGCGTCCAAGGCGCATTGATGTCGAAATGAAGAACATCTGATGCGTCACCTGGCCAGCCCCACAACACCTTCATTCACTGTGCTCAGTCTTTCCCCACTTCCCTCTCGCCGCCGAAGTGAAGTTTCTTGCCGGTCCCACAGCAGCTGTGTAGAGTCAATGTGATATATAACAAGTCGCCCAGTTCGCCTGCCTGGGACCGGGCCCCTTTCTAGTCCTTCCGCTGCCAATCTCTCCGCAACCAGCAACGACTTCTACTACATTGCCACACACACCATTTTTCATCATTCACACGCACAAGCACTTTCTCTAGCTTTCAGACCGCGTCGACAGACATCGACGTTTCCGTCGGGAAGCTAGCATACTACCATGCGTACCCTCTACTATTGCGCAGCTGCCTACATCTTGATCGCGGCAGTAGCGTGTCAGCCTCTGCGAGACGCTGCTCATGACCTTGAGGTCAGCAGGCGTGCCTATCGCCAGCCTTCGAAGCCTTCCAAACCTGCCAAGCACATTTCTGCAAAGTTCAAACGCGTGAGTCTCAATCCTTCAAGCCTCTCTTCTTTCACCGATAGTCAACTGATCAAACTTGCCTTTTGTATGCTTTCTTTCTTCTTGAGCAGAAGATTTCAGGCATCGCTTATGCCGCGGACGCAATCTCAGAGCTTTTTGGTCGGTTCGGTCCCCGAGTTAGATCTGCAGCCAAACCCGCAGCCGATGTAGCTGGAGCAAGTGCCAAGCTCCTCAAAGACGACCCTGTTGCCGCTCACGTGAAATCACAACGCATCGACAAGTCCGAACAGCCTCTTACGCCCGAGGAACTGGAGCTCTTCCTCAAAGATAGACCGCCCAGGCCATTTAAGTTCGGCAAAGACGACGGAGGCTACGTTGGCGACGCCGATCGCGAGAATCTCAATTACAAGCTGTACAACAGGCCACCTCTCCACACGAACGAAATCGAAGTCGAAAATGTCGTACCCGAGCTCGAAACTGCAGCCACAGAAGCCAAGGAGCAAAAGCACTGGTATGACGATCGAAAGAGGGTCACTGCCGCCGTCGTTTCAGGTCTCGCGAGTCTTGGTGTGGCTACGTGGAGCCTCAAAAACGTTAACGAGGCCGCCAGCATTAACTCGAATATTGCAGCCGCAAACAATGAGCGTCAAGCTCAAGCACAGTCAGAAGAGTCAGTCAACGCGATTCGTCAAGCTCCTTCTACTTCTGGCACGGGTCTTCGACGACGAAGTTTGCCCCCTCTTTCAAAAACCGGCGGAGAGCACTTGCTCAAACAAAATGTACCATTGTTTGCTCTTCATCAAACTCTTGATGCAGCCAAGCTCGACACTCGTTATTTGGCTACAGACCGTCATCACACTCTTTACAAGCGCTCCATTCTCGCTCCAAGTGCAGTTGACCGCGAACTCGCCAAACGACGCGTCCCATACGCTGCGCTACGCAATATTGTACGCAACGAAGCTCGCATGATCCGCACACATGCTCACGACTTCAGAGACTTTGTCAAGAACGAGCCAAAACAGTTTGCTCGCTACGTTGCGGCTGGCATCATAGGCCTTGTCGGGTCCCACTTCCTCATCGAAGAGCTCAAGGAGCACGACAGGAAGGTCGAAGAACGCTAAGCTTCGGGTAGGCGCACATAGCCAGAGATCCGGAGATTTCCGAATGGGGAAACCCGCATGAGAAACCTCATGCATCGTAAAGTGAATACATAGCTTTATGAAGGAACACCTANAAAGGAAAGAGCCCAAACCAGAGATTTATCTCTGGGGTCTTGCGGAAGCTGTGCATCGTCGGGTTTGGAACTGTCTTTGTTCGAGCTCGAGCTCGAAGCGGGAGGCATATTTCGACCCCCGCGAAGCAGCGAAGCCTGAAGCGATGTCATGATGATGTGTCGGAGTAGGACGGATCGCGCATCAACCTGTCAATACGGACAGGTGCTGCCGACATGTTGAATCAGGAAGTCATTGTTGCTGGCTGAGATGAAGAAGGGTTGTATACGCGAAACGACAAGCGAGCAGCGATGGCTCGCGTTCCAGAAAGAGCAGAGCAGGGGTGCGTCAGACTGAAGAGGACGCAAAGCGCAGACGAGTCGAGGGTAATATAGGGAATCAGCGAGTTCAACGTTAAAGCTGAGCTGAGTCGAGCTGAGTCGAGTTGGGGCTATGCCGTTGGTGTGATGTCGGAAGGTCGCCGTCGATATGGCTGTTGGCTATATCAAGCTCGACTTCTCCACACAAAGTCACACAAAGTCACACTTCACACGCTCATACTCTCGCCCTCGGTACAGATTCAGGGTTCACCACGGCTGCTCTTCGGTCACTTCCGACAGCGCGGGCACAACGGCTGACAGCCAGTGTTACATCACAGTAATTTTAGAGTTTGTTTCGTGCGAATGGAAACAGGGCTAGCAGCGCAGTCGCTACTTGCTTTTTGGCTTTTTGGCTTCTTCTCGTCTTTTCTGATTTTTGACTTCGAGTCGAGGCTGTTGCGCTCGCTGCTGCTGCTGCTGCTGCTGCGCACAGAAGAACAAAGCGAGCGTGTGACTCTCTTTTGACTGACTCGTATGATCCGACCTCGCAACCCCGTTGATTCAGATCGGTATTCTCTCCGACACCTTGACTCTTGACCCTTATCTACCCTTCTAAAAGGCTACTCAAAGCCATCTTTGCACGCTCACTCATCCCATCGGAATCAGCCCGTCAGCCGAGGATTGAGGCACCACGTTGACTCTTCGCATCTTCCGATCTTTGGCCCTGAAGCCGTGTCCAGGGCCCATTCCCATTCTCACCGCCAGGACAAGATCGACTCAGCTTCTCTTCTCTACAGCAACTTTGATTAGACTCAACACGACCATCACAACCACCACCATGCCTCCCAAAGATACCGCCAAGGACGCTGGCAACAGTGGTCCTATCCAGCTCGAAAACACTTCCAAACGTGACTTCCTCCAAAAGCTCGAAAAGGAGTCCCAAGATTACTGGGCCCAGGAGCATGTCTTTGACATCAACGCTCCCACTCAGGATGACGGCCTCATCGATATGACACCAGATGAGGTCAGAGCAAAGTACCCCAAATGGTTTGCTACCACTCCATATGCCTACATGAACGGATCTCTCCATCTTGGTCACGCCTTCACCCTCTCCAAGGTCGAGTTCGCTGCTGGTTACGAACGTATGCAGGGCAAGCGCGCTCTCTTCCCATGGGCTTTCCACTGTACTGGTATGCCTATTCGCGCTGCTGCTGATAAGCTCGTTCGTGAGATCGAGCTCTTTGGCGACGACTTTTCCGGATACAAGGACCCTGCAGATGAGGCTGAAGAGCTTCCTGAACCGCCAGCGCCCACGGAGAACACATCCAGTGTCACCAAGACTAACGTCGCCAAGGCTACCAAGGGTAAGCTTGCTGGCAAGGACACCGGTCTCAAGTATCAGTTCCAGATCATGCTCAACTCCGGTGTTCCCAAGGACGAGATCAAGAAGTTTGCCGATGCCAACTATTGGCTTAGCTACTTCCCTCCCATCGCCAAGGCCGACTGCACTGCTTTCGGTTCCAGAATCGACTGGCGACGTGCTTTCATCACCACCGACGTCAACCCTTACTACGACAGCTTCGTCCGATGGCAGATGAACAAGCTTCACGCCATGAACAAGATCAAGTTTGGTGAGCGTTACACCATCTACTCGCCCAAGGACGGTCAGCCATGCATGGACCACGATCGATCCGACGGTGAAGGTGTTGGTCCTCAAGAGTACACTGGTCTCAAGATGGAGCTCGTCCAGTGGGGTGCTCTTGCTGCTCCTGAGCTCGATGCCAAGCTTCAGGGCAAGAAGATTTACTTTGTCGCTGCCACTCTCCGTCCCGAGACCATGTACGGTCAAACCAACTGCTACGTTGGACCGAACATCGACTACGGTGCTTTCCAGATCAACGACTCCGACGTCTACATTTGCACTGAGCGAGCCGCCCGCAACATGGCTTACCAGGGTACTACCAAAGAACGTGGCGAGGTCAACAAGCTTGCCTCGGTCAAGGGTTCGCAGCTCATCGGTACCAAGATCAAGGCTCCCTTCGGTCTTTACCCCGAGGTCTACGTTCTGCCCATGGAGACAGTCCTTGCTACCAAGGGTACCGGTGTCGTCACTTCGGTGCCTTCCGACTCGCCCGATGACTATGCTACGCTCATGGACCTCCGCAAGAAGGCCGAGTACTACAAGATCGACCCTCAATGGGCTGCCTTTGACCCCATCCCAGTCATCCACACCCCTGCTTACGGTGACATGACCGCCGAGACGCTCTGCAAGCAGCTTAAGATCCAGAGTGCCAAGGACAAGAACCAGCTTGCCGAAGCCAAGGAGCTTGCTTACAAGGAAGGCTTCTACAACGGTACCATGCTTGTCGGCACGCACAAGGGTCAGCCCGTCCAGGAGGCCAAGAACAAGGTTCGTGACGAGATGATTCAGGCCCAGCTTGCTTTCCCTTACGCCGAGCCTGAGGGCAAGGTCATCAGTCGAAGTGCCGACGAATGTGTCGTTGCTCTTTGCGATCAGTGGTACATGGACTACGGAGAGGAGTCGTGGAAGGCTCAAGCCAGCAAGCTTCTCGCTCAGATGAACACGTTTGGTCCTGAAGTCAAGAACGCCTTCGAGGGTACCATTGACTGGCTCAAGCAGTGGGCTTGTGCTCGTTCGTACGGTCTCGGTTCCAAGCTTCCTTGGGATCCTCAATACCTTGTCGAGTCGCTCAGTGACTCCACCATCTACATGTCGTACTACACCATTGCTCACCACCTCCAGGGCGGTGTTGCTGACGGCAGCAAGGTCGGTCCCATCGGTATCAAGGCCGAAGAGATGACCGATGAGATCTGGGATTACATCCTCAGCGATGGCGCTTTCCCCTCGAACAGCACCATCCCTAAGGAGAAGGTCGAGATTCTGCGTCGCGAGTTCCGCTACTTCTATCCCATGGATCTGCGTTCCTCAGGAAAGGATCTTCTCCCCAACCACCTTACCTTCTGCATCTACAACCATGCTGCTCTCTTCCCTGAAGAGCACTGGCCCCAAGCCATCCGTGCCAACGGTCACTTGATGCTCAACGGTAAGAAGATGTCCAAGTCCACCGGTAACTCGCTCTCGCTTCGTCAGTCCGTCGAGAAGTTCGGCGCCGACGCCACCCGTCTTTCGCTCGCCGACGCCGGTGATGGTATCGAAGACGCCAACTTCGAAGAGAAGACTGCCAACGCCAACATCCTTCGTCTTCACACCCTCATCGATTGGTGCGCCGAGCTCGCTGCCAACAAGGACAAGCTCCGATCTGGTCCCAAGGACTCGTTCTGGGACCGTTCGTTTGAGAACCAGATCAACAACCTCATCCAGCTCACCAACGATGCTTATGGTAGATCGCTCTACAAGGATGCTACCAAGTTTGGATTCTACGAGCTCCAGACAGCACGTGATCTCTACCGTGAGGCTACTGCCGATATTGGTATGCACATCGATCTTGTGCTTGGATGGATCAGGACACAGGCACTGCTCATTACGCCGATTGCGCCGCACTTTGCGGAGCACGTTTGGAGGAACTTCCTGGGCGAGAAGAGTTCGATCCAGACCGCCCGTTGGCCCGAACCCTCGGCTGCGGTGGACAACTCGATCACTGCAGCTCTCGCATACGTTTCCGGTACCGTCAAGACCGTTCGCGATGCCGAGATTCTCCTCACTAAGAAATCGAAGGGCAAGAATGCCGCCGCCGCCGCCGCTGCAGCCAAGTACAACGAACGCGCTCCTAAGCTTCTCCGCATTTTCGTAGCGAAAAACTTCCCCGAATGGCAGGACAAGTGCGTGTCCATCGTTCAAGCCCACTACTCTGCCGAGACTGGCGCATTCGACGATAAGGCGATTCGTGAACAACTCGCCAAAGACGGCATGCTTAAGGACAAGAAAGTCATGAACTTTATCGTCACCTTCAAGAAACGAATCGCCGACTTTGGCGCCCGGCAAGCTTTCAACCGTCTGCTGCCGTTTAACGAGATGGAAACCCTGCAGGCGGCCAGTGGGTACTTCAAGAAGAGTATGAACTTCAAGCAGATTGAAATCTACAGTATCGAGGAGGATAAGGAGAAGTTTGAGGGTTTGGAGGGGGTTGATGAGAAGGTGCTGGAAACTGCGGAGCCTGGACAGCCTAGTTTTACGTTTTCCAACATTGAGGCTTAGGACCAAGGCCTGTTTGGATCCGGTTAGATGATGTTGTATGATTAGACGATTGCTCGTATGCTTTCTTACTCCACCTTTTGATCGGGGGTTGTGATGGTTTCGTTTTGTGGATATGTGCTCAACGCTCTAGCGCAGGTTGACTTGAAATCAGACTACGACAACGATGATGTCGAGGCGGGGGAAAATGATACATTGACGGAAGTAAGGCTTCCTGTCTAAAGGTATACAATCTCTGTGAATCCTAAGGTGATTGTCTAATGGGCATCCTTCTTAGCAATAAAGTTCAACATATACGCTAGGGCAGCGCTAACCTCCTGACTTGCCGGTACGATCTGTTCCTTGGGCAGCAAGAATCCGTATGTTCCACCGTCTCTCAACTCGATTGAGAAGCTCCATTTGATTTTCTTTTTCAACCCCACCCCCTCTCCTGGGTCACCACCTTGAGGGGGAACGAGGTCAGAGCTTGCGTAACTCCAATCTACGCTATTCCCACCTCCCCTTGCGTAGACTTGACAAACTTTACCGGCGTTAAAACTTCTTCCGTGAATCTTCTTAAGCGCTGAAATAGCGCCCAGTGAAAGCTCCAACAGATCTTCCTCGTCCGGTACGGTATCTTCGCACGAGTACGAAAAAGGGTACATGAGAAGTTGACCGTAGGAATGCAAGTCAAAATACCCCTTGACGTTGTTTTCCGCATTGCCCAAGTATTCGCCAATCGCTCTCGTCTCTGCCGAGCTGAACGCTTCATGACCACCATACATCTCGCTACATGGTCCGAACGCCGCCATATTCCCTGCGAGACTATTGCTGAAAGCGTAGCCGTAGTTGCGATTCAGATCAACACCTTTGCAGAAGACACCGGCGGGGAATTTGTTGGGTTGTCGATTCTTACGCCACATTCGATTGTGATCCCAAGAGTAAACGTAGCCGTCCGGATTGGAGACGGGGATGATGGTGATGGTGAAGGTCGAAAGGAAGAGTTGTGCCTGCTTCTTGGTGAATGGCTTAGGCTGCTTCTTGCGGCCTTTACGTCCTTTCCTTTGCTTCTTCTTCATCGCGCTGAACGGAGGAGGAGGTGGCGGCGAAGGTGGTGAAGGAGAAGGAGGAGGAGGATGAGGCGCACCAAGGGCGGTACGCAAGATCTCGGAAGCGAAATACAACGAAGAAGAGGTGGAAATCCATTCCCTGGCGTGTTGACCTCCCGTGATAACAATTCCCAGCTTTCCTTCTCCACCGAGCGTAGCGTGCGCAGTGGCATTCGAAGGTGGTTCGGGCACCGGCTCAGGATTGGGCTCCTTTGGTGGATCTTGCGGCGGCGAAGGAGGCTGAGGTGGTGGGGGAGTGAGATCATTCGAAATCTTCAGGCCCAAGATCGACCTTCCTTCATGCGTCTTTCCCAGTTCAATCACCTTTACATGCCCCGGGTATCCCTCTTCTAGGCTATGCATGTAGCTCTCGATCTCGCTCAGCGTGTGATACGTCTTGTGCCAAGCATTGCCGCGCAACATTTGCTCCTCTACGTCTTCACGTTGCTTTTGTTGCGAGATGAGCACCTCCAGGTTGTCAATCAGCGTCGTCGCTCGTGGCTTGACCGCAAGAGGCTCCATCAGCATCTCGACAAGATCCATAGAGCTCGTCGAGGCTCCAAACTTCCGCGACGGATCCTCAACCGCAGTATCGATAGCTAGGCGAACATCCACGCATCCAAACGGAACTTGGTTCTGGTCCACCACCTCATTCGAAACACAAGCCTTGCCAAGGTGGGCAGCCCATACATCCAAACCCAACGAATGCGCTTGTTCGAGCAATGCCTGATGTTGGTATTTGCTGGATGTGCTGACACGGACGACTTGTTGCCCAGCAAAGTCGATCGATGGCGGCGATGTCGATGAAGAGGATGCGAAAGAGATGCGTTGATCGGTGGGCAAGCTGAATGCCGCTTGCTTCTGCTGAGCCAATGTTGCAGTTGCGCACGACAGAGCAAATAGCCCTGCAGCTACGGATAAGCTGCGCATGATGGGGACCAAGAATGATCGTAAAAAGAGGCAAGATGGTCCTTATCAGATGCTGGTGGTGGTACAAGAAAAGCGGGGCACGAGATTATTGCAGACGCATAGATTATGGTTTCTGCCGGCAATTTAGCAGTCGATGCTCTTATTGCCGCCTGCATTTCGCGCTTTCGCTCTGCTCGTGTGACTGTCAGCTTTAACCATCGGATGTGCCGATTTGTTTGTTGAAGCAGGAAAAGGTGGAGTAAATCATACGGCCGATTCGAGTTTGCTGCCCAAAACATCGGAAGTCGGATCGGAGTAGCTGTCGAAAAAGTCACCAAAAATGCAAAAATTGTGGATTTTCCATTTTGTAGGAATTTGACTCTGGCTGAGCAGCCAAGAAGAACTGTCAAAACGACGCTTTCCTCATCATCAATTCTTCTTGTACCACCTCACCTCATCTTCACCTCAGCTCTGACAGCAGCATCAAAGAGCCTCAACGAAAGATGGCGGACGCTCAGGTCCTTACCCCGGACCAGATCGCTCAGCTTCTGGCGGCACAGCAACAATCGACTGCCTCCACTAGCACCTCTGTCCAGCCTTCATCTTCTGCTACTCCTTCGAATCGACTCAAAACTTCCTTCAAGAGACGTCGTGCTTTCGAGCCATTCTACACAGGAGGCGCTACAGCTATCACGCCCGATGGATCTTTGCTGTTCGCAACACTCAACGAAGAGGTGGCTGTTGTAGATGTAGCTTCTGGCAATGTGCTGCAGAAGATCGAAGGAGATACCGAGGAGGTCACTGCGCTGGCTGTGACGCCCTCAGGTTCCCACCTTGTGGTGGCATCTCGATCGCTTGCGTTACGAGTCTTCTCTTTGCCGGAGTGCAAGATGGTCAGGAGCATCGCAAAGAGCCATACGAGTCAGGTCAACTTGATGAGTGTAGACCCGACAAGTACTTTACTCGCCACGGGCGGATCCGACGGTGTGGCCAAAGTATGGGATATCGAAGGAGGCTTCTGTACACACGCCTTCAAGGGTCATGCCGGTGTAGTCTCGGCACTTGCTTGGAACCTTCCTCCCTCATCTTCTACTGCGACATCAACAGCTACTCCGAAGAAGAACAAGAACAAATCCAAATCGAACACCAAGTCGTCCGCAGGCGACCAAAGGACCATCCAGCTCCTTACAGGTAGCGTAGACGGAAAAGTCCGCGTTTGGGACCTTAACAATCCAGCTGAACTTCACAAACCCATCGCCACGCTCGCCGGCCACGACTCGGTCGTTCGTGGCATCGCTGTCACCGCAGACGGAAACACACTCATCACAGGATCGCGTGACCGTACCGTCGTCGTTTGGCGCTTGCCTCCTCCTAAATCTGGTCTCACCAGTTCAGCCGCCGCCTGGAAACAAGCCGAGACGCTCTCCGCCAACGAAGGCATCGAAGCACTTGGTTTCCTCCCCTCTCCATCTCAAAGCATTTTCTACACCGGTGGATCCGATGGTCAACTCCGCCTTTGGGACGTCTCTTCCTCCAACATCATCGCTACGCAACCAAAGAGTTTCAACGAACAGCTTGCGCTCACAGCTGCACTCGAACGCAAACAACGTGCCATCGCTGCAGGCAAGAACATCGACGAACTCGACGCTGAGGAGGAAGAAACGCGCGCGATCAATGCGGTTCATTTGGTTGACGGTGCACTGGTGTCCGTCCACGCGGACCAGAATGTAGTCGTGCGTTCTCTGGAGGAAGGGAGGCTGCTGCAAAAGGAAAGGCACTTGATTGGGTTCAATGACGAGATTGTCGATCTGGCATTGTTGGCGAGCAAGGCGGATGGCAAGGAGAGTCATCTGGCTGTTGCAACGAACAGTCGCTCGCTTCGAGTCTACATGCTCAACGGCGACGGAGAAGACGGAGAAGAGGAGACATCTGCAGAGCTGTTAGCGGGTCACACTGACATCGTGCTTTGTTTGGACAAGTCACCGGACATGCGACTTTTGGCCTCGGGTGCAAAGGATAGAACCACAAGAGTTTGGGCTTACGTCCCGTCTCACCGTCTCGCCAAGTCCACCACTGCGATCGACCGCAACGGTACTGACGCTGGCAAGCGCGTCTCTCGCAACCCCCACGCAGACTCCCACGTCGACGTCACCGAGGAAGACAACGAGAAAGGCGAATGGATCTGCGTAGCCATTTGCGAAGGTCACGCTGAATCCGTCGGTGCTCTCGCCTTTGCTCGCCGTCCTTCTGCCCCCGGCGCTCCAGGTGCACCATTCCTCGTCACCGCCTCCCAAGACCGCACTGTCAAGATTTGGGACCTTTCCCCGCTCAACACCCTCCTTTTCTCCGCCACGTCCAAAATCTCGACTCCCCTGCAGCTGAAATCGCTAGTCACGCAAAGAATCCACGAAAAGGACATCAACTGTCTCGACATTGCACCCAACAACGCCATGCTCGCTACAGGATCCCAAGATCGTACCGCCAAGGTCTTTTCCCTCTCCTACACTCCCCCCGCTGCCAAAGGTGGTTCGGGTGCAAGTGTTCGCTTGACCCCACTCGCCACACTGAAGGGTCACAAGAGGGGAGTTTGGGCCTGTCGCTTCTCCCCCACCGATTTGGCTCTTGCCACTTCTTCGGGCGATAAAAACATCCGTCTTTGGTCTCTCAAGTCGTTTAGCTCGGTCAAACTCTTTGAGGGTCACACGAACAGCGTTTTGAAACTTTCCTTCTTGTGCAACGGCATGCAACTCGCCTCTTGCGCAGGTGACGGTTTGATCAAGATTTGGAATATTAAGGAGGAGGAGTGCAGTACGACGATCGATGCGCACGAGGATAAGATTTGGAGTATCGCGGTGAGCAAGACGGAACAATGGTTGGTGAGTGCTGCGGCGGATGGAAGTATGGTAGTTTGGGAAGATAGGAGTCAGGAGGAAGAAGAGGAGAAGAGGGTGGAGAGGGAAGAGGAGGTGAGGTTGGAGCAAGAGTTTGGCAACATGCTGACCAAGAAGGATTGGAGGAGAGCGATCGGTTTGGCGCTGGAGATGGGGCAGCCGAGGAGGTTGTTGGGGTTGTTTACGCATGTTGCGTTGAATAGGCCGGAAGGGTCGCATTCGGCTGCGGGTTCGAACAACGGATTGCTGGCTTCGGCGCTTTCGATCGATAGCGATGACGAGGAGGAGGATGGGATGCTGGATCTGGGCGAAGATGCGGCGCTGGAGAACGCGGGGATTCGGCCTAAACGCAAAGGAGGCCGAAAGGCAGCTCCACCTGCTAACGGTACCAGCACAACAGAAAGCGATGCCGACGCAAACAGCATCACCGGCCTAGCCTCGGTCGATTCGATCATCTCCACTCTCCCCTCCGCACAACTGATTCAACTTCTCACCTACATTCGCGACTGGAATACTTCCACCCGAACCTCACCCATTGCCCAAACCCTCCTCCACGCCATCCTTTCCACCCATACCGCCGCTTCCCTCCTCTCGATCTTTGACGCTTCGACCAAGTCCCATCGCGCAGCGCTTGCCGAGAGGCTGGAGAACGAAGAGTTGGGCATCACCCCAACGCTAGGCGATAAGGAAAAGGCAAGACGCAAAAGAGTGGAAAAGGAGCGAAACGTCGATTTGGGTACGCTGGTGGAAGGTTTAATGCCCTATACGCAAAGGCATTATGATCGGGCGGATAGGGTGTTGATGGAGGCAAGTATGTTGGAGTATAGCGTTCAGGCGATGGATACGCTGCTGGGTGGTACGGCGGATGAGGGTAGCGATGAAGAGGAAGAGGGAGAAGCGGAGACGTTCGGAGAGCAGCTCGAGATGGAGGAGGATAGCGAAGCGGAAGATGATCAAGATGAGGACATGTCGGATGCCTCTGCTTCATCTTAAGCTTTCTTCGATTGTAGCATCGAGTTCTTTCATACCATCCATTCATTCATTCTAGACATACACTTTGCGTTCACGAAATCTTTCGAAGGGTACAAATACATACATTTTCACTATTGCATCGCTTTCCCGCCTCCTACGCATCAAGGCGCCACATGAACCACCCTAACAGCGCTCTTGCCGGCTCTCAACAAACACACCCCGCCTTGCCTTCCTTCAACCAAATCGCCCTCCTCCACACACTCCCCAACCTTCATCTGTCTATTGTTTACATACAGCCCACCGGCGCTTAACAATCGTTTCGCCAATTTGAAGGAAATTATTTTTATGGACCAAAGAATTACCATGCTATTTTGACACAGTTATATGGTG